>JAJQOW010000294.1:0-137942 GCA_037975125.1 Latrodectus hesperus
AGTTCCCTTCCCGGAGGCTCCTGACAAACGACTTAAGTCTTCAGGAACAAACTATTCTCACCCAATTTCGAAGTGGACATCTTAAAACCCTAAAATTTTCTGAGGGTTTCCAAAACTTTGAAACCTGTACCAACTGCTCTACCGAGCAGGCTTCGCCTGAACATATCCTTGAGTGCCTAGGGCTCTCCAGGCAGGACTTGGTTGACGACCCTCTTCTGGTTTTGGATTATTCTAGAGTGTAAAACGTTATGGACCTGCTCTAGCGCTGCTGGCCTTTGGGGGCATGCAACAACAACATCATTCTCAATTTTCAACATCATCATCAATTTTCAGCTTGAATAAAAATTAACTTGCTGTAATTAAAGAGGAATGGTTAATTTATTGATAACTTAATATTTGTTTTCCTTCATGTGGGAAAAAAAGACAATCTGTTCTTCATTTCCAAACTAGAGTCTGGTAGTGCATGAAATATAATAAACACCCAAATCAATTTTTCAGTTAAGAATAGTTAATTATTATGATTTAATAATTTTTTAATAATTAATTTACAAATTAAATCTTTTTAGAGTATAAAGATATATATAGGATCTAGAATTGTTAATAGATGTCGCTAGTTTACGGCGAGCATCGCGTATGGCTCCAGACAACAGAGAGTAAGTATTAGGCAGTCCATAAATTCGTACATGATCGCATGATACTTGTCTCGCGAGGCAAGCTGAGCATCTCATGAGAATCGCATCAGACCAAATGACGTCATTGATGTCTTACCTACGTCAGAAAAGAGGTAGAGCGCGAGACAATTCTTAATTTCAAGCAGGTTCGAAATATCTGGCAACATTCCGCGAGACAGCGCTCTCATTGGTTTAAAATTCCATGACGTCATATACAACGTTTTAGCTACGTCACACTAAGACATCGACGAGATCGCATTTGTCTACTATAAGACGGCGTCTTAATCGGATTGTCTCCCGAATTTGTGGCCTGCCTTACTGGGAGTAAGAGAGACTTACTTGTGTATTGCGGACGCGAGTAGGTGCTCCGCCAATAATTGTTCTGATAATTGTTTGATATGATATTGTTACTAGTGCGAGTAAGCACTTTAGCAAAATAGCTTTGTTCTTTTTAAATGTTATTGTTTGTTATATATTTGTAGAATTAAAGTTTGTCCTTTATTAAAACTGTTTTGTTTGCTAACCATTGACACACTCTACAATTTTATGGGGGCTCGGCCTCGATTGAAATTAGCTGTGATTGAATTAACGGTACCAGTGGATGGAAATAAGCTGCGAAGATTATATTAATTGAATTAAAATACGAATACGAAGTCTATAACCTCAGGTCACCAGCAACAACTGAGGTAAAGTACTTTTATCTGTTCTTATTGTGATTTGTTGTTCTTTTCTTCAAAAAATGGCTAATTTACTTAATAATATAAAGAAACATGAGCTAAGAGTTATTGTTGAAGAATTGGGTTTGAATGTTCCAGGGAAAGCTAAAGTTAGAGATTAAAACTATTATTGAAAATTCCGATATTTTGAAAACTGATCCCGAATTTGTAAATGGTATAGTTAAGTTGATCACAGAAAATCAAAAGAACAAATTATCAGCTGAACAGTCTCAAATCGAGTTAGCAAGAATTAAATTAGCTTAAATCGAAAGAGCAATTGTTTGTCGCTCAACGGTCATTTTTTGCACACGAGGGCTAATTAGACCGGGACTTACGGCTTAAAGTGGATTCCGAACCACTACAAACATCCATGCCTAAGGTGGGATTCGAACCCACGAACTGTTGAACCGAAGGCAAGAGCACTAACCATTCGGCTGCCAGCTTGGCTAAATCGAAAGAGAAATTGAGCTACAAAACTTTAAGCTGCGATCAGTTAGTGAAAATGTAAATCATGCAGAGAACAATTTTGAGTCGGCTTCAGAAAGTCTAGAAAATTTGATAAAAAGTGTTAAAACTCTCACCATATCTGTGCCCGAAAGGCCAGAAGCTCTGCATTTGTTTTTTCAATCCCTTGAAAAAGCTTATAGAACGAAGAATGTTTCGTCTAAATTAAAATCGGAAATATTGATTAATTTACTGGGTGATAAATGTAACAATGTTTTGGCTTATGCTTACCGAAGAGGCTAATTTCTAATTGCGATGAATTAGAAGTATAAATTTCAAAACAATTTCAGCCAACAACGCGTGAGTGCTTACGTAATTTTAAAAATGCGCAAAAATTTTCAACAGAGTCCCATGTACAGTTCGCTTCACGGCTTAGCGCAACTTTCGATTATTGTGGAATAAGGGAGGTTAATAATTTTAAAAAAATGTGTTATCTTATGGTTTGCGATAAATTATATGAAACTCGTGATTTTTTGAAACTAGGGAATGTTTTAGCATTCGTGAAGGTCAAAATTGGTTCACACCAAATGAATTGGGAAGGGAATGCGATTTATTTTTTAAAAATGAAAATTTAAAAGATAGTCAGAAAAACACTGTATCTGGAGTGAAATCTAACTTAGATAACAGCGTAGAAAATCAGTTAGAATTTGTAGAATTATTAATTGATGACAAAAAAAATTATAAGTTACTTAAAAGATTCAGGAAGTGAGCTTATAATTGTTAAGATTTCTCTTTTTCCGCTATAATAACTATTGAAGTTCAAGTTTGTTTCGGCCATTAAGTTCTCGCCGAAGTCTGTTTTGTTTTTCTATAGGCGAAAATCCCCAAGTAGAGTTAGTTAGAAGCGGCAATGTGTGACTCACTAATTGTTGACTGCATCTTCCCCCTTGGTACTTGAAAATACTAGAAAGTCGGTATTAAGCGAAAATTTCAAGGTCAAATGACATCATATCACTCAGTTCACTGAATAAATAAGATTCTTGTTTTGTTGAGAATAATTTCTTGTCTTATATTTCTGTGCGGCGTTTAGTGAGGGAGAGGATATAAATTTAGCTCATATTGTTAACAAAAAATTAAGCGATAGTGTTTCGAATTTAATTAAAAACTACACACCACTCAAAAAGCCATGTAAAACTGATTTAAAAATGGATTTAATATTAAAAGATAATTTGCCGATTTCACAGCGCTGTAGAAGAATTCCTTTTTCGGAACAAAAAGTAGTCGATAAACAAATTGACGAATGGTTACGGGATGAGATAATAAAACCCTCTTGTTCACAGAATATACTTCACCAGTTGTTTTATGTAAGAAACGGGATGGAACTTGGCGTTTATGTGTGGATTTTAGAGAATTAAATAAGGTGATTAAAGACTCGTTTTCTAGGGCTCAAATAGAGAGGAAGTTTCAGATCATTTAGAAGAGGCGAAGGTTTTTTCAAAGTTTGATTTAAAGAACGGATTTTTTTATGTTGCTGTGGAGAATAAGTGTACTAAATATTTGGCATTTATCAGTCATGCAAGTCTATATGAATTTTTAAAAACTCCATTTGGTTTTTGTACATCGCCTTGTGTATTTCAAAGATTTACTTACAATGTGTGTAGAGACTCAATGAGAGATAATATTGTTGTAATTTATATGGATGATTTTATTGTACCGTCGCGTGATGAAAAGGAAGGTTTAAAAAAAAATTAAAACGTGTTTTAGCGGTAGCTAAAGAATATGGGTTAGAGATTCATTTTAAAAAATGTCTATTTCTTAAAAGCAAAATAGAATTTCTTAGATATATTATTAAGGATGATACAATTCGCCTGAAAAGACAATTGCAATTCAAAATTTTCCAGAGCCCAAAAATCTTAAGCAGATTCAGAGCTTCTTAGGTCTTACTGGATATTTTAGGAAATTTATTACTAACTATGCTAAAATTGCCAAACCATTAAGTGGTCTTCGAAATGGAGTAGAATTTAAGCTTGGAGTAGCTCAAGAATAGATGAAAAGAACTTTTGACAACAAGTCCTGTTCTGCAAATTTTCAGACAAGGAGCCCCACTAGAATTACATACGGATGCAAGTAGCCTAGGATTTGGAGCTGTTTTGCTATAGAAATCTGACGCGATGGACAATTTCATCCTATTCATTACATGAGTAGAAAAACCACCCCACAGCAAGAAAAGCTATGTAGTTACGAGCTTGAAGTTTTAGCTACAGTGGAAGCTCTTAAAAATTTAGAAATTATTTATTGGGATCTAAATTCAAAATTGTAACAGACTATAATGCTTTTCAAAAGACTGTGTTTAAGAAAGACATTTCTCCTAAAATAACACGATGGGCATTACTTTTGTAAGAGTTTGAATATGAAATCGTTTACAGATCTGGGAAACAAATGAGACATGTAGATGCCTTACATAGAAATGCCGTTTTGATGGTTACTCGTTCTCAGAGAGGACTGACTGCCTGAATTGCAGCTGCACAAAACAGTGATGAACATCTCCAGTTGCTGAAATCCTTAGTCGAGCAAGGGTTGAAGGAAGATTACAGTGAAAAATGGGTTACTATACAAGTATGACAGCGGTCGGGAATTACTTGTGGTATCAGAAACATTAAAATTTGACATCATTTGAAAGGCTCATAACAGAGAACATTTTGCTGTGTCTAAGACGGAAGAATCTTCTCAAGCAAGATTTTTACATTCCTAACCTTAGAAAAAGAATGGAACAAGTCATCATGAACTGTATCGAGTGCATTTTGTGTGAAAGAAAACGTGGAAAAGGTGAAGGTCTACTCAACCCTATACCGAAAGAAAACACTCCCTTAAGTACTCTTTACGTCGATTTCATAGGCCCATTTCCATCTACTAATAAGAATTACAATCATATTCTCCCGGTTTTGGACGCATTCACAAAATTCGTCTGGCTTGTCCCTGTAAAACCTACATCAACAGAGCATGTGTTACAAAATCTCTAAGTTTTACAATCCATTTTGGGGAATCCATCCAGATTAATAACTGATAAAGAAACAAGCTTCACCGCCCAAATCTTCAAGGAGTATTGCGAGAAAGAGAAAATAAAACATGTGTTTTTAACTATCGGAATTCCGAGAGGAAATGGACAAGTGTTATCTAAATTGTCCATAGCAAATGGTACAAATATGTTGCTGATGTGCAATGGATCCTTAACAGTAGTATTACAAGCAGAAGTACTAAATATTCACCTTTTGAACTTATTGCAGGAATCAAAATAAAAAACCCAGAAGACATGAAAATAGTCGAAATTCTTGAAGAAACTAACCTTTTTATGATGAACAGAGAAGATATACAAGAAGAGGCAAAGAAACAAATTCTAAAAATTCAGGAAGAAAATAGAAGACCTTATAATAAGAGAAAAAAGGCTCATGTGTACAACATCAATGATTTAGTTGACAAACAACGCACGCAGTGTGGAAATGGTTTAAAGTTAAAACTTTAGTTCTTCGGACCATATCGAATAACTGGGAAAAAGGGTAAAGATCACTATCAGGTGGAGAAAATTGGGTGTCATGAAGGTCCTGGTTACACCTCTACATGCTGATCACATGAAGCCCTGAACTATTCCTGTTTAGAACTGTGTACTTCCTGCACGTAATTTCTAATTGTTTTTTAACTGTGGTTTTTCTTTTCCTTTTTTTCTTTGTTTTATTTTCAGATGTTGTCAACTGAATCTGATCTGTGTTTCCGAGGTCGAAAACGTGGGTCAGGATGCCGAGCTGTAGAAACCAGAATTGTTAATAGACGTCGCTAGTTGACGGCGAGCATCGCGTATGCCTCCAGACAACAGAGAGTTAAATATTACAGGGAGTCAGAGAGACTTATGTACTGAGGACGCGAGTAGGTGCTCCGCCAATAATTGTTTCGATAATTGTTTGTCATGATATTGTTACTAGTGCGAGTATGCACTGTAGCAAAATAGCTTTGTCCTTTTTAAATGTTATTGTTTGTTATATATTTGTAGAATTAAAGTGAGTCCGTTTTTTAAAACTGTTTTGTTTGCAAACCATTGACACACACACATATATATGTATATCAGAAATTAAGAAACACTTAAAAAATACCTTCACTATTCAAATCGGTTGACGCCATTTTTCTTGTTTAATAAAATTGTATCATCAAAGAACTCATTTGGCTTCTAACTGTATATATTCAAAACAAAAATTTTTCTAATAATAAGTATCAACACCACGATGACAAATGTTTTTTAACTATTGAATAATAAATAGTTTCAGAAACCAATTTGGTTACTTCTTTCCTACAGTGAATTTAATATAAAAATCTAACTCATACGCATTCCACTTTCTTTTGCTACACCGAAACTGTTCATTTAATACCGTTGTCACTGTTAGATGTGAAGGAACCAAATACGAATATTATAATAATAAATGTGCTGCATTCGATCTCTGCTATATAAATGCTTTAAAAAAAGAACTAAAATCAAAATTTAAAAGAAATAAATTTAACAGTCATATAATATTAAAATGTTATTTATTAATAGGAAAAATGCAAAAAAGGAAATTAACGAATCGAATGCTTATCAATATAACAGTAACAAGATTCCAACAAATAATTTGATCGAACGAAGCTGAAGCTGTAATCAAGCTGAATTGGACTGAAATGCCCAAATGCATAAAAGAATTAATACACTGCCCGACATATGAAATGCAAGGAGTGGCCAGAAAATTATGCAAATTGCAGGGTTGTCGAACCGAGTTCTGCAAATGATGTAAAATGCACGATTTGTCAGCACACGTAGGATAACATATAAAGTGAGGAACCCGCAGAAGTGGCAACATTTACGTTATTATGGCTTGGAAAATTATTGTTAAAAGTTTGTTCTTTTCGCAAAGGACAACTGTAATTGTAGAGAATACCAGACAGAGTCAGTTCAAGAAGGCAGACGAGTTTACGAGGAGCATGGTGATCGGAGTGAGAAGGGCAGGTTGGTCCTCAAGGCAAATAGCAGCTGACCGACACCTGGACGCGTCCACAGAGCACCGGCTATTGCGAACATGGTTAGAATAAGGAATTGAGAAACATTTGCGGAATGCAGACGCAGTCAGAGGAATATGGACACCAGAGGAGTCCAGATGTGGACGGCGGAGTAGCACGCGTGGATCCACGTGTCTGACGAGAAGTATACACCAGCCAACTCCCCTGTACCTCACCCAAGAAGGGTTCTACCAGTTTAAATCGGATCTACCGAGAGGTGGTGGCGGCTACGCAAAACTCGTCAATCGAAATCCTGCATATTCAAAACACCCTGGATGCTTTAATATCGAGCAGAACCATTTGCCGCCGATTAGTTGCCTTAGTTCAGATTAGTTGGTTGCCGATTAGTTTGCTTGCGTTCTGGTCGTCCGTTTAGAAGACAGCCATTGACCCCACAGCATAGACGCGCCATCGTCTGGAATAGTGCCGGATTAGATCGATGTGGACGACGCCGTAACACAGAATCGTCTTCTCATATGAGTTATACTTCTGTTTTTTCAATGATAGGCCCCACGTAC
Organism: Latrodectus hesperus; assembly: GCA_037975125.1. Lineage (NCBI taxonomy): Eukaryota > Metazoa > Arthropoda > Arachnida > Araneae > Theridiidae > Latrodectus > Latrodectus hesperus. The sequence continues at coordinate 7,423 of JAJQOW010000294.1, forward strand.
CAGTGTAGCGTCGACGTGGAGACAGATCCAATCCTGTAACAACTGTGGAATGCCCCACAGCGTGACAACGTGGCAACATGGCTTAGGGTGTCCGTGCGTACGATTTCAGGTCACCTCCAGTTCGTAATCACTGGCACTATGTCAGCCCAGTGTTACATGTATGATGTACTGCAACCGGCGACACTCCCCTACCTTCAGAAGGTGGCCAATGCCATTTATCAGAAGGATAACGACCGACAGCGCATACCTCACATCAGCCAACATGCCCTGCAAGCTGTATAGCTACAATCCTTGTTACTGTTCGCGCCAGATCTCTAACCAATCAAACACGTTTCAATATTATAATATTATATAAAGCAAATAATAATAATTGTGTAAAATATTTATTATAAATACATTATTATTGAAGCAAAAATTTAAGAATGCTTCCTTTTATTGCAGAAAAATTAAGATTGATGATATGCCCATATGTAACATATTAAATCAAAGAAAAATATCAGATTTCAAAAAATATAAAAAAGGTTATAAACTTACTTATGATTTTATTGCATGCATTTTTATCGCAGGTGTAGAAAGGTACTTTAGTAGCCAGAAATCTCATCCAATGAGACATGAATATGAAAAATAAAATGAATATTAGCATTTCTAAAATTCTAAATATGTTACTATATCATCAACAAAAAAATTAGACAAAGAAAGTTATAAATCAGTTTTATAAATATATATCAATTTTAATAAGTTCAATTTTTAATTTTATATTATGTCCACACATAAATCTCTGAAAATCAAATTGTATTAATCAAAAAACTATTTAATAAATGTGCAACCGGAATAAATTATTTAGTAATTAATTTTCAAAAAATATCGGTTAAATAAACAATCGATTGAATTAAAAAGCTGAAAACGATAACACATTTGTACTTTCCACTTAAAAGCATTTGTGTTTAGACAAAGATATCAACATTACCTTCGATATGCACACATTAAAAAATAAAATTTAAAAACAAATAAAAAATATAGCAGATAAACTTTTCCACAACTATCTCAACTACAGGTTCTATTCACAAAAGGACGAAAGCTAGCTTAACAGAAAATCATTGACCATAAAATGCTTACAAGTGTGAAATACTTCATCATAATTCATCAAGGCTATTAAATACTTAGAATAAACTCAAAATTAATTTGTAACATTCCAGGTGATTTCGACGCCGCAGGCGGACAGCCTACTCGCGAAGCGAGTGTGAGGCTGAAGATGTCCGCTGCGTGGAATTCCAGGTGATTTAGAGATATCGAAATATCTGTAAAAATTGGTCGGGTTGTGGGTTGGTTGGGTTTTATGGCGCAAGGTCCAAAATTGGACATGCTGCGCCAAGGTAAAAATTAGTCATATGATTGGCTAAATTGTCGAAGATGATTAAAAAATAATTTTAAAATCGAGTTAACAACGTCAGATTTGATAAAATTCCCAAATGGGTCAAAGCATTGTCTTTTATACATGGTGGATAGTAAAAAAAATTATTTCTATAGACCTCTACCTCACCAGGAGCATCTAGAAGTATAGCGCCCCCCTGTCTACAGCACCACCCATGACGTCATCAACAAGGAAGCTAGTCCCTCTCCAGCAACCGTAGGAATGAAACGTATATCCATATGACTCATGTTTACCCTATTCCCTTTAACTTTATATGTTTAATATTTTTGTTTTATTTGTAGTATATGTATCTGTGTTGTGCTCAAATTGTACCTTAAATTGTAATAAATTATTTTGAATTATTTAAGGAACTTTTTTCTTTGTTCCTATTAAACCGGATAAGTGCTACAAAAGTTAATTTTGCATTCTTCTTACAAAATGAGGAATACATGTTGGACAAGCTTTGAAGAGGCGATAATTATTGCTATATAATTTCTCACGTATTAGATGTTTACTATAGGATAAAATCAGATATTAATAAGACACAGTCTATTTTTTCTACCTTATGATGGTTTAAACACGTCCGCACCGAAAATAGTAATGTAGCCTATAAAGCTAAACACAACCTGTAAGGCTTGATAAAAATTATGATTAAGGCGTTTTAAATAAGAGGGTCGTGTAGAGAGAGACACATACCTCACTTTCATAAATTGTGTCATACATCGGAAGATGCTTCAGAAGACACAAATCAAAAATGAAAGGTCTGCTACAAAAAATATGTTAGCCGAACTGGTAACCGAATGGTTAGCTCCTTTGCCTTAAGATAAACAGCTCGTGAGTTCGAATCCCAATTTGGGCATAGTTGTTTGTAATGGTTTAAAAGCCACTTTAATTCCTAAATCACGGTCTAATTAGCCCTCGTGTTCAAAAAATGACAGTTGAAGTATTATACAGATATATATATATATATATATATATATATATATATATATATATATATATATATATATATATATATATATATATATATATAAAATTCTTATACTTCATCGTCAGAATATTCTTACATATTATATTGAAAAACGTTTCCTAAAGAGCTCCCAAGCGAATCTTTTAGTCATCGCAGGGACGACTCTGAATATAGGAAATATAGATATATTTCCTTAACATTTAAACTTATGTAAGAATATTCTTTAATATTAAAAAGCACATTTACATCTTGAAACAAGACTGATAGACAAAAAAGCATAATAAATTCCCATGGGTTGTACAAGTCATCTCCAGGGAGGCAGAGTGGTATTATACAGATATATATATACTTAAAATTTTCATACTTTAGTATATAAATTATAATCTTCAGAATATTCTTACATATTATATTGAAAAACGTTTCCTAAAGAGCTCCCAAGCGAATCTTTTAGTCATCGCAGGGACGACTCTGAATATAGGAAATATAGATATATTTCCTTAACATTTAAACTTATGTAAGAATATTCTTTAATATTAAAAAGCACATTTACATCTTGAAACAAGACTGATAGACAAAAAAGCATAATAAATTCCCATGGGTTGTACAAGTCATCTCCAGGGAGGCAGAGTGGTATTATACAGATATATATATACTTAAAATTTTCATACTTTAGTATATAAATTATAATCTTCAGAATATTCTTACATATTATATTGAAAAACGTTTCCTAAAGAGCTCCCAAGCGAATCTTTTAGTCATCGCAGGGACGACTCTGAATATAGGAAATATAGATATATTTCCTTAACATTTAAACTTATGTAAGAATATTCTTTAATATTAAAAAGCACATTTACATCTTGAAACAAGACTGATAGACAAAAAAGCATAATAAATTCCCATGGGTTGTACAAGTCATCTCCAGGGAGGCAGAGTGGTATTATACAGATATATATATACTTAAAATTTTCATACTTTAGTATATAAATTATAATCTTCAGAATATTCTTACATATTATATTGAAAAACGTTTCCTAAAGAGCTCCCAAGCGAATCTTTTAGTCATCGCAGGGACGACTCTGAATATAGGAAATATAGATATATTTCCTTAACATTTAAACTTACGTAAGAATATTCTTTAATATTAAAAAGTACATTTGCATCTTGAAACAAGACTGATAGACAAAAAAGCATAATAAATTCCCATGGGTTGTACAAGTCATCTCCAGGGAGGCAGAGTGGTATTATACAGATATATATATACTTAAAATTTTCATACTTTAGTATATAAATTATAATCTTCAGAATATTCTTACATATTATATTGAAAAACGTTTCCTAAAGAGCTCCCAAGCGAATCTTTTAGTCATCGCAGGGACGACTCTGAATATAGGAAATATAGATATATTTCCTTAACATTTAAACTTACGTAAGAATATTCTTTAATATTAAAAAGTACATTTGCATCTTGAAACAAGACTGATAGACAAAAAAGCATAATAAATTCCCATGGGTTGTACAAGTCATTTCCAGGGAGGCAGAGTGGTATTATACAGATATATATATACATAAAATTTTTATACTTTAGTATATAAATTATAATCTTCAGAATATTCTTACATATTATATTGAAAAACGTTTCCTAAAGAGCTCCCAAGCGAATCTTTTAGTCATCGCAGGGACGACTCTGAATATAGGAAATATAGATATATTTCCTTAACATTTAAACTTATGTAAGAATATTCTTTAATATTAAAAAGCACATTTACATCTTGAAACAAGACTGATAGACAAAAAAGCATAATAAATTCCCATGGGTTGTACAAGTCATCTCCAGGGAGGCAGAGTGGTATTATACAGATATATATATACTTAAAATTTTCATACTTTAGTATATAAATTATAATCTTCAGAATATTCTTACATATTATATTGAAAAACGTTTCCTAAAGAGCTCCCAAGCGAATCTTTTAGTCATCGCAGGGACGACTCTGAATATAGGAAATATAGATATATTTCCTTAACATTTAAACTTATGTAAGAATATTCTTTAATATTAAAAAGCACATTTACATCTTGAAACAAGACTGATAGACAAAAAAGCATAATAAATTCCCATGGGTTGTACAAGTCATCTCCAGGGAGGCAGAGTGGTATTATACAGATATATATATACTTAAAATTTTCATACTTTAGTATATAAATTATAATCTTCAGAATATTCTTACATATTATATTGAAAAACGTTTCCTAAAGAGCTCCCAAGCGAATCTTTTAGTCATCGCAGGGACGACTCTGAATATAGGAAATATAGATATATTTCCTTAACATTTAAACTTATGTAAGAATATTCTTTAATATTAAAAAGCACATTTACATCTTGAAACAAGACTGATAGACAAAAAAGCATAATAAATTCCCATGGGTTGTACAAGTCATCTCCAGGGAGGCAGAGTGGTATTATACAGATATATATGTACTTAAAATTTTCATACTTTAGTATATAAATTATAATCTTCAGAATATTCTTACATATTATATTGAAAAACGTTTCCTAAAGAGCTCCCAAGCGAATCTTTTAGTCATCGCAGGGACGACTCTGAATATAGGAAATATAGATATATTTCCTTAACATTTAAACTTACGTAAGAATATTCTTTAATATTAAAAAGTACATTTGCATCTTGAAACAAGACTGATAGACAAAAAAGCATAATAAATTCCCATGGGTTGTACAAGTCATCTCCAGGGAGGCAGAGTGGTATTATACAGATATATATATACTTAAAATTTTCATACTTTAGTATATAAATTATAATCTTCAGAATATTCTTACATATTATATTGAAAAACGTTTCCTAAAGAGCTCCCAAGCGAATCTTTTAGTCATCGCAGGGACGACTCTGAATATAGGAAATATAGATATATTTCCTTAACATTTAAACTTACGTAAGAATATTCTTTAATATTAAAAAGTACATTTGCATCTTGAAACAAGACTGATAGACAAAAAAGCATAATAAATTCCCATGGGTTGTACAAGTCATTTCCAGGGAGGCAGAGTGGTATTATACAGATATATATATACATAAAATTTTTATACTTTAGTATATAAATTATAATCTTCAGAATATTCTTACATATTATATTGAAAAACGTTTCCTAAAGAGCTCCCAAGCGAATCTTTTAGTCATCGCAGGGACGACTCTGAATATAGGAAATATAGATATATTTCCTTAACATTTAAACTTATGTAAGAATATTCTTTAATATTAAAAAGCACATTTACATCTTGAAACAAGACTGATAGACAAAAAAGCATAATAAATTCCCATGGGTTGTACAAGTCATCTCCAGGGAGGCAGAGTGGTATTATACAGATATATATATACATAAAATTTTTATACTTTAGTATATAAATTATAATCTTCAGAATATTCTTACATATTATATTGAAAAACGTTTCCTAAAGAGCTCCCAAGCGAATCTTTTAGTCATCGCAGGGACGACTCTGAATATAGGAAATATAGATATATTTCCTTAACATTTAAACTTACGTAAGAATATTCTTTAATATTAAAAAGCATATTTACATTTTGAAACAAGAATGATAGACAAGAAAGCATAATAAATTCCCATGGGTTGTACAAGTCATCTCCAGGGAGGCAGAGAAATATTATACAGATATATATATACATAAAATTTTTATTCTTCATCGTCAGAATATTCTTACATATTATATTGAAAAACGTTTCCTAAAGACCTCCCAAGCGAATCTTTTAGTCATCGCAGGGACGACTCTGAATATAGGAAATATAGATATATTTCTTTAACATTTAAACTTACATAAGAATATTCTTTAATATTAAAAAGCACATTTACATCTTGAAACAAGACTGATAGACAAAAAAGCATAATAAATTCCCATGGGTTGTACAAGTCATCTCCAGGGAGGCAGAGTGGTATTATACAGATATATATATACATAAAATTTTTATACTTTAGTATATAAATTATAATCTTCAGAATATTCTTACATATTATATTGAAAAACGTTTCCTAAAGAGCTCCCAAGTGAATCTTTTAGTCATCGCAGGGACGACTCTGAATATAGGAAATATAGATATAATTCTTTAACATTTAAACTTACATAAGAATATTCTTTAATATTAAAAAGCACATTTACATCTTGAAACAAGACTGATAGACAAGAAAGCATTATAAATTCCCATGGGTTGTACAAGTCATCTCCAAGGAGGCACAGAGGTATTATACAGATATATATGTATACATAAAATTTTTATACTTCATCGTCAGAATATTCTTACTTATTATATTGAAAAACGTTTCCTAAAGAGCTCCCAAGCGAATCTTTTAGTCATCGCAGGGACGACTCTGAATATAGGAAATATAGATATAATTCTTTAACATTTAAACTTACATAAGAATATTCTTTAATATTAAAAAGCACATTTACATCTTGAAACAAGACTGATAGACAAAAAAGCATAATAAATTCCCATGGGTTGTACAAGTCATCTCCAGGGAGGCAGAGTGGTATTATACAGATATATATATACATAAAATTTTTATACTTTAGTATATAAATTATAATCTTCAGAATATTCTTACATATTATATTGAAAAACGTTTCCTAAAGAGCTCCCAAGTGAATCTTTTAGTCATCGCAGGGACGACTCTGAATATAGGAAATATAGATATAATTCTTTAACATTTAAACTTACATAAGAATATTCTTTAATATTAAAAAGCACATTTACATCTTGAAACAAGACTGATAGACAAGAAAGCATTATAAATTCCCATGGGTTGTACAAGTCATCTCCAAGGAGGCACAGAGGTATTATACAGGTATATATACATAAAATTTTTATTCTTCATCGTCAGAATATTCTTACTTATTATATTGAAAAACGTTTCCTAAAGAGCTCCCAAGCGAATCTTTTAGTCATCGCAGGGACGACTCTGAATATAGGAAATATAGATATATTTCCATAATATTTAAACTTGCGTAAGAATATTCTTCAATATTAAAAAGCATATTTACGTCTTGAAACAAGTGGGATAGATACAGAAACATAATAAATTCCCATGGGTTATAATGTCGTTTCCAAGGTTGGTTGGTTTGTCGCTCAACGGTCATTTTTTGCACACGAGGGCTAATTAGACCGGGACCTACAGTTTAAAGTGGATTCTGATTGACTACAAACATCCATGCCCAAGGTGGGATTCGAACCCAGGATCTGTTGAACCGAAGGCAAGAGCGCTAGCCATTCGGCTGCCAGCTTGGCAGCTCAAGGTGAAATTCATTCCCTACAAATTGAACTAAAGGCAAGAATGCAGTCTGCTGCCAACTCAGCTCCTTGTGAGCAGTAATTTTCTGTGTAGAATGTTTTTTTGGGGAATAGGGGAACTGAAATTAAAAGAAAGTCATGTTGTTATTCACTTAGCTTAGTTGAAAAAAACCACTGTGTATGATAACATCAGATTTGGTATATAGATCGTTTTAAAGAATAGAAGGAGGCTTGTTTGTTTGTTTGGCGCTCAACGGTCATTTTTTGCCCACGAGGGCTAATTAGAGCGGGACCTACAGTTTAAAGTGGATTACGAACCATAACAAACATCCATGCCAAAGGTGGGATTCGAACCCAAGAACTGTTGAACCGAAGGCAAGAGGAATAGAAAGAGGCAGTGAGCGCATCGATGAATTAACGTCTCCTCACTAGTATGACAGTTGATTTCTAATTGGTTTTATAATGAATATCAGATAAATCGTTTGCTGCTATCTATAAAAATACCCTTTTTTAAATTAGAGAAAACTAAATCCCGAATTTTGGAAAAATGTTTAGATTTTTGCAATAGAAAATAAAGAGTGGATGTGAAGACCGTAAATATTTTTTCTCAACTTCAGTGGTTGTCATTATAATAGACAAGTTTAAAAAAGCTGAAAAGAACCCTACTTCTTCGTTCTTGAAGCAAGAAGAATTTCTATATGAGCCAAATCACGGCGTAAGCAAATTTACAAGGAATTCAGAGCTCCAGTGGCTCTGTGGCTTCACGCCGCTTCCTGTAAGCTCAGCGAAGTGAAGTATCATTTGCAGTGGGCAGTGGTTGGGAGGGTGACCACGGTGTACTCTCCTTCACTGGGTTGATGGAACTCCGTGGGTTGGGGACATGTGCACGTTCAAAGCCCTTCCGCTGGTGTGGCGTGGATGTGGAGAGGAGAGTGCCAGCTCAGGTGTGGCCTCGTCACCTGACCGTGGTTCAAAATTGCGCGAGGTACCTTAAAAAGAGCAAAATCGTATTTTCACCTTCGTGGTGCTCTGATCAAAACGAAAGACGCTCCTTATTGACTTAATTCGCACTGCCAAAGGCAAAAGCGAGCTTGGCTTGTCCAAGTGTCATAGGAAAACAACAACAAGGAATTCAAATCATCATTAACTTTGTTTAAACATTAATTCCAAGCGCTGTTATCAAAATTTTGAAATGAAAGAGCTTTTATTTTGAGTAAGCGAGAGATTAACATAATTTTCTATCCACTCCGTGCAGCCCAATTTAATTCAAATTTGAGCAAAAGTTTGGCAGGAAAGAAAAAATAGGAATTTTATTAATATCGATAGTTGTGGATTCTATATTACTGTTACATGTTTAATAAATTTAAGATTAAATTTAGTAAGATTTAATGTGAACTAGTGGCAGAACACTGCTTTCTGGAACGAAGGTTATGAGTTCGATTTCAGCGATTGAAAAAAGATAAATTTCAAATTTTAGCCTCTTCAATGAACGTCTGTTGGGGGTGAATAAACAGGAAATTTTGGGGTTTCCTCTTTATCTATACGGGAATACGATCCATTATCTTGAGGAGATCTCTAGGAAGAAAAATTACAAAGTGGACCTTATTTCAACAATCTGGATCTTCAGGTAGTCTACAGAATGGTATCAAAAGTTGAATTTGGAAATATTCAGCTATTCATAGTTCTCCTAAAATTTTATTAAGTAGTGCTTTCGATATGCAAAATTTAAAATTTTATTTGATTTTTAAATCTTTTTTCATTAAAGATGCATAAGGAAAGTTTATCAGGTTTTTTATTGAAAAACATTCAAAAACAAGTTTTTTTTTAATATATTTACATACAAACATAGAATTAATACAACTTAATATTTCATTTTTATGTACTTTTTTAATTTTGATTTATTACACTCCCACAAAAGCAAATAATTAAATAAAAACAACCAAGTAAAAGATATATTGAACTTTGAATTTCATAAATTTAAATAATTATCGTCCATTCCGATTGAAAATAGATTTGAATTTAATAATAAAAAATTTTTTGGGATTTTATAATATGATATTTTTAGCTGATGGAAACTTTAAAAAAGCCCTAATAACTTTGAAGACTCGTAATTAAATTATTTACAATTCATGTATTTTATTACAGTGAAAAAAAATTAACACACTCTACAAATTTAAATAAACTAAATACCCCAATAGTAACGCGCAGATTATTGTAAACTGAATAGAAAACCTAATAGATGGAAAGTCAATGCTTTAAAATTACACACAAGAACAGAGAAAAGTTATTTTATTCACTACCAATATTTTATGCTTTGTACAATTAAATTAATATATTTTTGAAGCTCAGATTTCCTGGGGCCTGAGCAGCTACCAGGCGCGTCGGCAGGTGGTGGATCGCCGAATGTCCTGTAGGGATGACAGGATAGCCTTGAATATAGAATCAGAGGCCGCGAACCAGCTCCCGTAAACCCTGGTGTTATGCGACCCGTGCCTAGGGCTAATAGGCACCGCGGTATTGGTGTCTTAACGGAGCCTCTAGTTGCCTGGCAAACTTCTAGAATAATTTGCCTTGCCCAGTATCTCAGGCAATGCTGGGTGAACTTAGATTACCTGAGCTTATAAATTGTTATCTTGTGGCTGAAAAGACACAAGAAATAATAAACCTTTCTGCATTTGCAGGTGAAGCCTCTGAAGTCTGAAGTATACCTTGCTGAAAAAGACAAGGGAACTCAGAGGCAATCTAGTGAAGGGGCAGCAAAGAATCCTTCACAGACTCTCTGACCAGAATCATCTGTGGATCATCTGCGAGGATTGCCTCTGAAATTCTAAGATGCTCTAGGCAGAAGATACGTTTAATCGTAGGCTTCATAACTGGGCACTACTATTTCAGAAAACACCTCCATAAAATGGGACTGTTTCAGCAAGACCCTCTCTGCAGGAAATGTCATGCAAGAGGAAACGGCCAAGCAAATCATTTACGAATGCGAGGCTCTTGCCCTCCCTAGATTAACTTCTTTAGGCATCATCCATACTAGTTTGGTTTGGTTTATTTATCACTCAACGGTCATTTTTTGCACACGAGGGCTAATTACACCGGGACTTACGGTTGAAAGTGGAATCCGAACCACTACAAACATCCATGCCCAAGGTGTGATTCGAACCTACGAACTGTTGAACCGAAGGCAAGAGCGCTAACCATTCGGCTACCAGCTCGGCATTCCATACTAGAGAGTTACACCTAGATTCCATTAAAGGACTCGGACTTTATTAATAAATTGGGTGACCCGAGCAATTGGAACTAGGAGACATTGGGTTTGGAGTTAACAGTACAAAATGCTGATAAAAGCAGAGGTGCCCAATGACATACAAACCCAACTCTAAGAAGAAGAAAGCTCAGATTTTAAGATTAAAATCTGTTGTTTGTTATACTTTTTAAGAAATAAAATACCAGTAAACGTTTCCTCATGCACCAACTGACCGAGACTTACGGAAAATAGTCAGTAGGGGAAATAATTTTCCCCGGGGGCTTAGAGAATGGTAAGAATTTTCTTGAAAATTTTGTAGATACAGTATGAGTTTGCAATCTAAAATTTCCCTAACGATGTTATTGCATACAGTAGGTCAGTCCCCTTTTGTAAGTTGGGTAAACTACTTCTTTGGCGTAAATATTGTAGAAATTGTAATAACAAGACTTTGAAAGAAAAATAAAACAAGAAATTTGAAGAATGACAGAAGTCTTATACATTATGACAAAATAGACTGAAAGATTAGTATAAAATAATATTTAGAGGCCAGTTAATTAATCTCCAGAAAATTAGATTTAGCAATCAAATTTCTGAAGTTTTAGAGAAACTTCATATGAAACACGTTAAGATATTTATAATGCTCCAAAATAATTATAAAAAATACATTTCAATATCTCAATGCTTCTACTAATTTATGAAAGAATAAATTTAATTCCTTAAATATGTACAAAGCAAACAATTAGTACAAAAAAAAATCAAGTGACTTACCCAATTCCTCAGAAAAATGGCTACCACACTGCAGTATTAATAAGATTCAGGAATCTGTAATAAAATGCAAGCAAAAAAATTCATTAAATCCACAGTTTATTTTAATATTACTTATAGATGCTTTTGACTTTTATTTAAATTACATGCACAATAACTTTTTTATGTAATGAATTTAAATATTTTTACAGAATTTCGATTGATAGTTAAAATTTTGAATTTTGGTAATTAAAGGTATTAATTAATTTTTAGAATAACATTTTTTTTAATTACTCGCATTTTTATTTAAATTATGTAGATTTTTTGACGGTTATCTTGGAAAAATAGCCTTTTAATATAGGAAAATGAATTTTAGATAAATGAACATACTCAGTTACAAAAATATAGCACTTGTAATCTTAATATTCAGTTGTTCCGTTTCAAATGCATTTTGATATTAGGCGCATTGATAAAAGAGTAAATACCTTCGCAATAAAGTGCATAACAATATTTTTTCAAAAACCGAAAAACAGTAATTATAGTTAATTTTTTTAAAACATTTACAGTATGGGATTGTAGATATTACGGAAATATCAAGGGATTTCACGTCGTACACAAGTTTTTTTCAATTACATGTCAACATGTATACATGGAATTTTAGAAATGGCTTCCATTCTTAAATACGAAAGCTTGAAGTTAGCTGAAGGTTGGATTGATTTTATTTGTGGCTCATCCATCAATTTTTGCACACAGGGCTTATAAGACTAGAACGCACGGTTTGAAGTGAATTCCGAACTTCAATGGATAAAAAAAGTATTGGCAATTGCCTATAAATGATCATATTTGCTAACAAAGTAAGTTTACAAATTTTATTTTAACATAGTGATTACAGGAGAAAAGATAAACAAATATAACGAAATTTTTATTTAAATAATTTTTTAGTCGAAGTCTACGAGAAAATCCAAAATTTACATGATAAAAAGTATTGACAAAATTATGAACGCAAACAAAATCAGTATATGTTTAGTACTTTGTATACATGCCTTCTGCATCTATAACAGCTTGTAATCTATTCCTCATAGTGTATCTATAACAAGAGTGGCACAAAATTCCCAACTAAGGTCTTTGCTGGGAATGTTGGGAATTTTGTGCCACTCTTGTAAGAGTAAACGTTTGAGGTCGTCTTTACTTGAAATTTTATGTTTCCTAATTTCTAGATCCAGCAGGTGCCATAAATTTTCGATTGGATTGATGTCAGGCGATTGAGGTGGGGTTTCTAACTGGCGAAAAGCATAGTAGAGTAGCCATTCTCGGCTGAGATTCGCTGTATGCTTGGGGTCATTGTCTTGTTGAAAAACGAATGATGTTCCCAAGCCAAGGTTTTGGGCACAGATTTTTAAGTTATGGCGCAAAAATGTCAATGTATGTACGTGCTGTCATAATACCATCAATAAAATACAGGTTGCCAACTTCATTAGCTGCCATACAGTCCCAAACTAAGACGCTGCCTCCACCATGTTTTACAGTAGCAGTTAAATGTTGCTCTTTCAATTCAGTATTTGGCCTCCTCGACACATATCGTCGTCCATCACTGCCGAAAATGTTAAACTTTGATTCATCGGAAAAAAATAAATGTGTTCCAAAACTCTTCAGATATAAATCAACGTGGGATTTTGCGAAATCTAACCTCTTTCTCCTATTTATTTCCGAGATGAATGGTTTCTTTCTAGCTGCCCTTCCATAATAACTTTTCTCTTGTAAAGCATTCCGTACAGTCTGTACGCTGAAAGTCTTTTGTGAAGTGAAAGCGACATCTCTAGCAATCTGGGATGCACTTATTTTAGGGTTTTTCTTTACCTTGTTAATAATGACACGTTCTTCTCTTGTGGAAAACATACGAGGTCATCCACAGTCTTATTTTTTGTTGATCTTGTTTCCTTGAACTTTTTTAAAGCATTTCTGACAGTAAATAAACTTATATTCAACTGCACTCCAATAGCACAATACGTTAAACCTTCATTTCTGATCCTAATAATCGTATTTTTAACACTAAAGTCCAACTCCTTCGAGATCGAAGTCATTTTACAGCAGTAATCGCAAAATAATACATAAACCCTTTTGGAGTAATTTTGCAGACTTTATACCGGTAGAGTTTCTTATCCGTCAAAACACGTGACTTCGATGTAACATAATTTGCATAGCAGTTAAAACTTTGCCAACACTTTTTTGACATGCAAATTTTCGTTTTTGAAAGAAAAAATCGTAGGAAATGCAAAGTAAGATTAAATTTTTACTATTTTTATGTATCTAAGATGCCTTATATTTAATTATGACAGCTAAAATTGCATAACATTTTATTTATTTGTCAATATGAATAAATTAAGGCAATTGACAATACTTTTTTACCCACTATAGTACAAACATCCAAGCGCCAAGTGGGATTGAAACCCACGAACTTTTGAACGAATTGTTTAATTTTTTTCTTTCACATTATGCTAAATTAATGTTTTTCAAAACTCGCGATACAAGTTTTCTAACACCGTTTGTAATTTAAATAATCTAGTTGAATAACTACTATATACCACATTATGCATTAACATTAGTAATTGCTTCATATTTTAAAAAGAGTTACATTTAAATTATTAAGCTAATCAAATTTCCAATTTTTTATTCAAGAGATTTATAAATGAATTTTAAAGAATATAAAGCAGATTGTTAACTTTCTAAAATTGTTGCTTGAGATTTTCACTATGCAAATCAGCAACTCATGATGTATCTTTATTATACCACTAGTTTGCCAAGAAAATTAATGTGAATATTTGCCAGGAAATCCTTTTCAGCAAATATAATTAGCAACGCAAACAATACATTTTCTGCAAAATTATTCATTTACTGGTGAAAATATAATTTTATACAGAATTTACAGTATGGATTGCAGAATGAAAAACAAGAGATTTATATTTCAAAACTATCTAATTCCGGTTTTTTCCCGATGATTGGAAAAAAAAAAAAAAAGAATGGAATATTCAAAAAGACAATATACTCACTCAGCAATATAGCCAGTTCTTTTTATTGAATATTGAATAGAGAATTAGCTTAGAAAGAACTAAAACGTTTTTAACAAGAATTAATACATGATTTCAGTTTAATATACACATTAATATAAAGAATTGAACGGGACGTAGTGGACAACCCGACGGCCTAAAACTGTTGTAATGTACTTTCATACCTTTCGCGTAAGTTGTCTTTTGGGAGAACATTTCACAATTAATAGACAATATTCATACTCACATCGAAACCAGACAAACTCCCAAAACACCATTTTAACAGGTACAATTAAAAAAGTTTTTTTTGCCTTGCCCAGTAACTCGGGGAATGCTGGGTGGACTGTTATATTACCTGAGCTTATTAATTGTTATCTTGTGGCTGAAAAGACACAAGAAATAACAAACCTTTCTGCATTTGCAGATGAAGCCTCTGAAGTAGACCTTGCTGAAAAAGACAAGGGAACTCAGAGGCAATCTAGTGAAGGGGCAGCAATGAATCCTTCACAGGAGGTAGAAGTGACCTCCAAACCACATTCTTCTGGTGAAAGTCAGGAAGCTATCGCTAGCATGACTGAGTCTCTGACCAGAATCATCTGTGGATCATCAGCAAGGATTGCCTCTGAAATTCTGGGATGCTCTGGGCAGTGGATGCGTTTAGTCGTAGGCTTCATAACTGGGCACTAATTATTTCAGAAAGCACCTCCATAAAATGGGACTGTTTCAGCAAGACCCTATCTGCAGGGAATGTCATGCAAGGCCAAGAGCATATCATTTACGAATGCGAGGCCCTTTCCCTCCCTAGATTAACTTCTTTAGGCTTCATCCATACTAGAGAGTTACATCTAGACTCCATTAAAGGGTTATCGGACTTTATTAATAAAGTGGGTGACCCGAGCAATTGGAACTAGGAGACATTGGGTTTGGAGTTAACAGTACAAAATGCTGATAAAAGCAGAGGTGCCCAATGACATACAAACTCAACTCTAAGAAGAAGAAGAAGATACACATTATTATATTTACATAACTGATTGGATGATGGAGGGCTAACAGAGAGAACCAATTAATTAAAAAAACAATATTCTACACATAAATATTATGTAAAGAAAATGCGTTATGTTATGGTTTGGCAATCCCCTCTTTACTTGGACAAACCTAATGTGAAATATCTGTAGAGATTATTGCAGCAACAAAATAACACGAATTAAAATGGAATACAAACATTCCCCACGATAATTGTTATTCATATTTCTGGCTTAATAATTAAAATTAAACAAATATTTGCGGTCGAAATTAGTGCTTCGGCACTTTTGCATACGTTTGAACAAATTTTCGAAATACTTTTTCCATATCGATTGAGGTACTTTTAAAATATGATTTTTGAATTGCATCACCGTTTTTTCAAATGTCGGAAATTATCGACATAAACTTATTTTGTGATATGCTAAAATAAAAATCTGTAAAGTAACATCTGCAACATCAGGTATGCATTGCGATTGAAAATCAAGTCGATTGCAATTTTGTTTTAGGCTCATATGTATTGATCCCTAATGTAAAAATTAGGCACAATCTTTGAGGCCCATTGAACACATTTCTTCAAAATTTGCTAGTACAATTGACACGAATCTACTTTAGAGCGTTAAACAGATTATGTGGAATCGAATGTGAGCGAAATAATCTTTTGAACAGTTAAATGTTCGTGTAACCTTATTGATGTTTACCATTCTAATACCCATAAATGTGTCTCAGCCTCCTATTTCCCACGACAATCTTATTTTATCACACCACGCACAGCATTGATATTTCTTGGTACAAAAATTTTGAATGACAGTCACGGAATTCAGCCAGGAGCGAATGATGACATTGTTTCCAATGATGTGGTATGTAGTTTTAACGTTGTATGAGGAATTAATTCCACCGAAACTATTAATGATAGTTCCCGTCGAAATTTATGAAAAATAATCACACGAAAATGTTCAGAACTCAATTTCATTATTTACTCGAAATGAATACTTCAATTTAGTGTAAGCAAAAAATTACGCAGAAATGGCAAAACTTTCTAACGAAATTATATTTATAAGCATTAAACAATAGTTTTGAAACGTCAGTGATAACATAGCAATACGTACAGTTATCAAAGCCAGATATACAATTAGCGTAACCCTCGTAATCTAAATAATTTTAAGCCAATTTTTCAAATCATTGTATTAAAGTAATCTATTTTAACAGTTAAAAATGAATCGCTAAATAAATATCATAACTTTGAAGCTAAACACAAAGGAAAATGATACAATTAACGTATGCACCATAAAAATATTTACTGATACCAATTAGAGCTCAAAAATGTTCAAGAATTTTCGTTATCCTCATTTCTTTCTTGAAGCCCGGTGGCTTAGTGGCAGTGTTTCACACTCCCATGACACAGGTCCGAGGTTCGATCCTCGGGCTGGGCAAGGTTGACTCAGCCTTTCATCCCTTCAGTGGGTCGATTAACTGAGTACCAAGCATGCTTGGGAACTAAACACTGGGGGTCTAACGTTAGGCTGACCACCTAATTTGGACATATGCTTCGCACCCCAGGGCCCTCGGTCATGAAAACAGTTATGGGCACTGTAGGCCTTGGCCTATATGGGCTGTCGTGCCATGGAGTTTAGTTTTTTCATTTCTTTCTAATTCTTATTTACTATTTTTGCTGATGACTGAAATCAAAATTACGACAGGTCTTCATAAACTTATTCTAAAACATTTTTTAAAATATTTAGAAGGCATTTCCTTCTTTTGATTACAAAAAATCTTTTAAAAAACTGAAGGAATGCCATTTCATTCTGTTAGTGATAAAAAAACTTAAGCCCAAAGTAATTAATTTCTATAGCAAGCCATTTATTAAAAATAATTAAACATACGATTGAAACAATGAAGTAAGCGATAAATTCTAATTCACAAGTAAAGTAAGTGTACAGATAATTTTCTAGTTTGAAATGCATTTTAATTCATTTCATCAAAATGATACAATACTAATCTCACCATTCTAAAAATTAATTTATCGACGGTACTTTTACTCTATCTAATCAAAAATTAGTTCCATAAAAACTGCTTTAAACATAAATATAAATATAACTAAATGAAATTTTGTACATTTTTAATAATGAATGTGCCAAATATTGCAGTCGTGAAAGTTAAGAAGAAATAAAGTGGTTATTAAAGTAATTGAAATACCTGCAAATGATAATTTTAAATGCGCTTCGTAAGACTTATGTAAGTGGCCAGAAATTTTCATACATAGAGAAATGGATACATATTCTGGTAATGTGGTAGATTCATTGCAGTTTTGTATAAATTTCGGATATTTTTCAAGAGAATAAAATGTATTACTTTCCATTTATTCAAAGAGGCCAAATTGTAGGAAGTCGTTCAGTTGGAGGCAATGTGACCGAAACATACTAAATTGAGGTGTTTTTAGAGATATGCTACCTAATATAATGATAACATATGTACAATACAGCAAAAAAAAAAAAAAAACTCTGAACATCAAAATTAAGGACTGAAAGAAAAGCTCAGATAAAGAGACCGTCAGATGCTGAATCAGATTGTTATGTCTAAAAGGCAAACAACCGTAGCAAAAGTGACTGCTGAATACAATCAGCATTTGGATTCTCCTTTCTTAATGATTATAGTTCGAAGACACTTTCATAAATAGAAAACTTACGGCAGGGAGTAGCAATTCCTAAGTCACTTATAGATGTCAATGCCAAACGTCGTCTACCGTGGTCACTCACAAAACCTGATAGCATTTCTCTCTACATCAGGATGGCTACTCAATTGCACGATGCTTGCTCAATGAAAGTCTCCTTCCAACTGTCAAGCATAGAGATGGATTTGTCATTACATGGGTAGACATTTCACAGTTTGCGGCTATAAACAATCTTCTTCTATTGGCCAGACAGCCCAGGGTGGGCCTTTGTCTTCCTCAGAAGTGCATACCAGTTTTCCTATTTTTGGACAAGGCCATCCAGTTTGTCACTTTTAGTGTTTTTAGGTCGTTTTCATGGCAGTCACGCCATCGGAGTTTCGGTCGCCCTCTTCTTGTGCCAATGGGGCGAGGCAAGAAAATTTTTTCAGTCACCCGATTGTCGTTCAACCGGCTCAAATGTCCTGCCCATTTTAATCTCTGTATTGAGATCAATTTAACAATATCTCGTTCTTTATATAGTTTATAGAGCTCAGAATTAGTTCTTCTTCGCCATGTATTCTCACATTTTATTCCACCAAATATGCTTCTTAAAGTTTTTGTTTCGAAAATGCAGATGGTTTCTTTGTCCTGGCTGAAACAATCAGAATCTGGAAAGGAGGATAAGTAGGAAGAAATATAGAAAAAAACTTTAACTGACC
The DNA here is from genome assembly GCA_037975125.1 of Latrodectus hesperus. NCBI lineage: Eukaryota > Metazoa > Arthropoda > Arachnida > Araneae > Theridiidae > Latrodectus > Latrodectus hesperus. The sequence continues at coordinate 26,540 of JAJQOW010000294.1, forward strand.
ACATCATTTTATGATGAAAACTTTGCTTCCTAGAAGATTGAACTTCGTAGAATTAATGCACTTATCTGTGCAATGGGACTTGTGCATACAATGTTTGAAGAGTATAAGGATAAAGTTAAACATCAATGGCCTGTTTTGCACTACACTTGTCGCCTTGTCACCCGATCAATGTAACTGGTTTAACATTATGGTTTATAGAAGCGTTATGCTCATATTTTTAAGCTTTCAATACAGAATCGGTATCCTCAACCGGTCCATAACTTTCAGAATGATTCGATATAAATGGTTGTTATCGCACCACCATAATTCCCTGTACCTGAGTTGTGCTCTATCATTTCCATAGAAGCAGCCAGGTGAAATCTTCGGGTATTGGAGCAAGAACCAAGCAGAAGACACCAAATATTTAGTTTACCATACCCAGAGGTATCATTTCACTTGGAAGACATTGCGATCACGCCCATTCTCAACGTGCCTCAGCCGTCTTCAACGAACGCGACAGATTTTCGGTTAACCCAGGATTCGAACTCACTATCATTCGACATTCTATTTTCATTTATATATTAAAATAATTGCAAAAAAACCTTAATTTCACAAATTTAATAACGTATACAAAGTGCTAAGGAATAAAGTATCACTTACATCTCATTGCTATTTTAAACAGACATTAACGTTAAAAATTTAATTTTTATTGATTCTAGACAACTTAACAAAAATCAGAAGACATTATTTTTAATTGAAGAATTGTACTCATGCGAGAATCCAAATATTTCCATATAAAACAAAACCATAGGTAAACATTGTTAACCTAATTAAAACTGCTGTGACAAACTTCCATTAAAATTTTGGTTTTAAGGCTTGGTTTGTAGCGCAACGGTCAGTTTTTATTAAGGAAAACTAAAAGAGCAGTTTAAAGTGGATATTGAGGCATTACAAGCATTTAAACCCGAGGTGAGATTCGTGCCCACGAACTGTTGAACGGAAGGCCAGAGCGCTAATAAAAATTTTTGGTGAACATATTTTGTTCAAATTTTGTTGAGAATCTCATGACTGCTAAAGGATAATGATAACTTAGCAATTTTTATGTTTCATGAATAACTAGAATTTTAGCTTCAAAAGCTGTTTTAGTAACTGTTTTTTTAGTTACCATAGCAACATTATTACTTGAGCTCATTGTAATTTATCAATAATAATACATTTTTTAGAATGGAATGTTCCCGTTTCGATCTTTATAATTGCTTAACAACGGAAGGTGGAAATTTCATTTCGGTTTTCAGCATTTAAGTCCGTTTCGGCGAATAATAGGCAAATTTTCAAGTTTCGTTCTTTGCGACTCGTAAATACAGCTCACGCTCCATGTATAATCTTTTTAAAAAGCAGAGATTACATAGATGTCCAAATGTTTTATAATAGCTTTCGCGATTTAACCTGCCGTTACATGTTAAAATACAGTAAATTAAAAGGGTGCGGTGTACTAACATAACAAGCAATGCATTAAAAATGAATTTAATGCAATATCATTGTCGCAAATTACTTCTGTTTGTATGCTATTCAAGCTTTCTTCTTCTTCTTAGAGTTGGGTTTGTATGTCATTGGGCACCTCTGCTTTTATCAGCATTTTGTACTATTAACTCCAAACCCAATGTTTCCTAGTTCCAGTTGCTCGGGTCACCCACTTTATTAATAAAGTCCGATAACCCTTTAATGGAGTCTAGGTGTAACTCTCTAGTATGGATGATGCCTAAAGAAGTTAATCTAGCGAGGGCAAGAGCCTCGCATTCGTAAATGATATGCTTGGCCGTTTCCTCTTGCGTATGACATTTCCTGCAGATAGGGTCTTGCTGAAACAGTCCCATTTTATGGAGGTGTTTTCTGAAATAGTAGTGCCCAGTTATGAAGCCTACGATTAAACGTATCTTCTGCCTAGAGCATCTTAGAATTTCAGAGGCAATCCTCGCTGATGATCCACAGATCATACTTTTAGCGTGGGTTTGATCATCAAGAGTGTTGAGCCAAGCTTCATACATCTTCCGTTTTTCCCATCTAAGAACATTGGTTTTTGCGGTCTTCAAATCGATCCCACAAATAGGTTCTGCACCGATGGGTATTCAAGCTTTACTTTTTTTTATGTGATGCAGAATTATTCCTCAACAATATTATATCCGATGCCTATGGCAGAAAAATAAGAAAATTGTAGTCCAACGTACTAATGGTCACAGTAACATCTTTGGAAACGAGAGGCGGACACGTAAAGGCGCAACGCTTGTACAACCAAAATATATTCAAACATTTCATGCCACACCATAAAACTAAACATAAAACAATTTGTTATGTAAAGACACCTGTTGAAAACAATAAGCGAAATGCAGTTGAAGCAATGGGAACTCACTAGTTTACCTGATTATCCACGACGCGATGCAGTGGCATCCCGGGGGTGACTCACTGGTTGTGATTTCCGCATGTGAGCAGCCTCACAGCACTGGAATTTTTACCAAAACTTCTTTTGCCCCCTCTGTAATCTTAGAGAAAATATGAACGGAGCTCATCTTTGTCCCTGTGTAGTGCACTTCTTGTCATTGGCGTGCCAGAGACTCTCTAAGGCAATGATTTCTGCCATTTTTCATTTTGTTGTATTTTACACGTTTTCATTTTTTAGGATTTTACTAACATTTGTATTTTATCAGGAAAATTAATAGATAATTTTGAGTAAACAGTTATCCATTAATTTTCCTAATAAAGTACAAATATTAGTAAAATCCTAAAAAATGTAAAATAAAATACAAATTATATATATACATAATAGTATTTTACTATTATGTATATAACTTGGAAGCCCAGTGGCTTAGTGGCAGCGTTTCACGCTCCCATGACACAGGTCCGAGGTTCGATCCTCGGGCTGAGCAAGATTGACTCAGCCTTTCATCCCTTCAGTGGGTCAATTAACTCAGTACCAAGCATGCTTGGGAACTAAACACTGGGGGTCTTACCACCTAACTGAGTTAGGCTGACCACCTAACTGAGACATATGCTTCGCACCCCAGGACCCTCGATCATGAAAACAGTTATGGGCACTGTAGGCCTGGCCCACATGGACTGTCGTGCCATGGAGTTTAGTTTTTATATATAACTTGAAATATTTTTTACTATTGCATTTTGCATTGCCATTAGAAATAAAAAATATTCAGAAATACAAGCAGATTATTAAAGAATGCAAAATGTATAAAAGTGAAAAAATATTAAAGATAAAGACTGCACACACAATATAATTAAATTCAATACTATTTAAATCATATATTAACAAATTTATTATGTAAAATTTATAACTGTTTTTCCATCAAACTATTCCAAGCTCTAAATAGATCCACTTCATGATGTCTATATTAAATAGAGTAAGAAAATTTCGTAACTGAGATTACAAAATTCATAAAAGTGTACAGAAAAACTGAAACTGACAACTACAGTGAATATTTATATATGTCATCCATAACATATTTAAAGATTCACAGCACACGCCCTTTCAAAAAAAAGTTACCGAGCTGGCAGCTGAATGGCTACAGCGTTCTGGTGTTTGGTTAAAAAAACATCGTATTACATTTTGAGTAAGGATATTAGTATTGTTTTGAGATTAACTTTAACTATAGATCCCGATCTAATTTAATCAGCTTGTGCAATAAATGACAGTTGAGCGACAAACAAACCAAAATCTTTCAGAATAATATTTCATATAAATTCAAAATGTGAAAAATCCCACAAGTATCTACAAAAATAAAAGGTTTACAAAAGATCCGTTATCAATAAAAAAAACCTCAGTCAACATGCAGCGGGTATACAAATGACTTTACAACTGTCTTCGAACGTAAAATTGTCGACTTCGCGATGTCGAATATCCATTTCTCTGGCCAACAACTGCCATAATCGCACTTTTAGGAATGAAGATTACAGTTCGATCCCAAAAGCTAAGAAAAATGGATGTTATACTTCAGCTTTCAACATGCACATTCATCGTTGTGAATGCTTGAGAGTTTTCAAAATTATCTTCCTTATAACACAGAAATTTGACCGACTGTTTAAAAAAAATTTACTTGCCAAAACAATGTGATGCGTATTCAAAAAGTGTACCATCTTTCAGCTATCCGATTGGTTGTTTACTATATGGCATAAAATTTCCACACTCTTGTCACTTTGCAGGTAAAATGTCCAAAACTTTGATGCCAGGAATTACTAAAATAATCTACAATCAAACACCTCCTTTTAAATAGATTGTCGTAATTGTACAGCAATCTTCAGAGTGAGAAGTAAAAATTTTAATCCCAGTTATTGTTAAGTATTTGGAAATTTAATTTTCTCGCCTTTTTGTTTTCTGCATTCATTTATGTTAAGGTGTGAGCTTGGGGGTATTCCGGGTCTTGTCCTTTATGACACACGAATAAGGCAAACATACTATATAAGACGGCTCTGAGGACGAAATATACAACTAACGTTCAGATTCCCAAAAAAAAGCTTTAGTCTATTGGGCTGTTTCTCAGTTAATAGATTTATCTTTAATCACTCTTAAAATTCTTTTATATAAAGAAAGTTGATAACAGGAAGAATGCACATTATGAAAATAGACAACAGAAAATAAAATTATGGTACATGGATGAAAAAAAGTAAATTCAAAACACTTCGTATTTAACATAATTTTAATATTTTTTTTACAAATTTTTGAATTACAGATAATTTTTTTATCTCGATTTAAATATTACTATTAATTTAAAAACACTGAATATATTTTCCAATAAAAATAAACCAAAATAATACTGCAATAAAAGAACTGTCTTTAAAAATAATTTGAAGGGATTTCCAATGATAGTTTAACAAAAGGCTATACCAAAAAGTGATCAAGAATCGCTATGGTATATATATACATACATACATACATACATACATATATATATATACATATATATATATATATATATATATATATATATATATATATATATATATATATTATATATATATATATTATATACATATATATATATATATATGTATATATACATATATTATATATATACATACACACACACACACACATATATATATATATATATATATATATATATATATATATATATTAATTTACAAGGATTGGTTGTGCTACTTTTTTAATAAGGTAAACGTTTCGTTTAGAAAGACTCTTTTGTAACGGCTAGAATTTGATCAGTTCACTCTTGCATGAATATTAGAGCAATTCACGAATTAAAATTCCATTATCTTCATAAATATTTTTCATTAAATTTAAAAAAGATAACTTAATAGAAGTAACATTACGATTGCGTTTGTTTGTACCACAATAAGTGTTTTTAAAATTTGTGTTTACACTCAGTTTAATTGACGCAGTTTTAATCCCTTATGTAAAATACAATATTTTAAATTATGAAAAACAGCTGCATCAATGTACTTCGAACTTATGTACAAAAAACTGATTCTCAGAATTTAATAATATTTTTGGCTGCAATGGGAGGAAAGGAAAGATACACAACCACTTCGTTACATTTGAATGTCGATATAAATTAAACATTAACGAAAGTAAAACGAAATATAGAAAGACGTAATTTTCCCAATGAATATAATTTAAAAAAAATTTCAACATGAAAACTGTCATACTGAGAATTCTGTGGATCTTTGTCGCTAAATAGCCATTTTTTCACTTAACGATTAATTTAACCAAGACCTGCAGTTTAAAATGGATTCTGAACCACTACAAACATCCCTAACCAAGAGCTCTGGTATCGAAAAGCAGAACTGGAGATCCAGTACTGTACATATTTTTCTTTTCGAAGTAATTGAGCAGGAATAAGAGTTTCAAAGGGGAAGAAAAAATGTTTATCTTCCTGAAGAGAACAAAAATCCAAAAAGGTGTGGATCATGCCAAAAGTAACTGTAATTCGCTATTATTAACGGTTAAAATTTCTGATGCTGATATCAAAGTATGGAAATGAAATATAGCTTATGTTTTAAGTTAATTAAATGGCAACATCCTAGCATATAAGATTTACTTTATTCCAAGCAGCGTTTTCACTTCAAATCCGGACAAAATTTCGGCGATAAAGAGATTTTATTAATTTGGTTGTACGAAAATATTGCTTATAGCTGTCTATATTTAACACGGCACCAACCAAAAGTTACTTCATAGAATTAATTGAACTTTTTCACACACAACCTTTGCTATATCAGCTCTCAAGACATATAATGATTATGCGGCTTAAGCGCAAAGTTGGGTTCGAAAAAATACAATTAAATCCTTTGTCGGGGAAAAACGAAATTAATTTCCGAACAACCCAATATATAGACTCGCGATGTACAAACACATACAATTAAGGAAAAAAATCAAATTCCAAAATCAGATTTGAAAATAATAGAAGAATTCTAAAAATATGTTTTAAAAAAATAGAAGAGAATGTGAATTTTTTAAAGTTATATATTTCGACAAATTAAATGCTATATCATTTCTCCTTCAATTAAGAAATTGAAAACTATAACGCAAAACGAAGTTTTAATTGGAAAACAAGGTTTTTTTTACTAAATTATTTCTGACATCATTTGAGCTTCCAGACGAATAAAAACATAAATTAATAACGAATCAGTCAGCGAAGAGCTCAAAGTGTACATGTTTCATCTAGAAGGGAGGGAAACACTTCTCTCCCCTTCATATGAAATCTGGTTTTAAAGTTGGAGTTTTGAAGTGCTTTAGAAGCGGGAGATGTTAATTTTTATGTAAACACTAATAAACTGTTTTATTTTTTTTTTTTTTAAGAAAAGAATAGAAAGAGAACTCTAATATTAATTATAATATTTTCGATTTTTTTCTTAATTATAACATTTTCGATATCTGCTTATTGAAATATGAATAATTCGTTTTTCTTTATTTCTAAATGAATTATTTCTATCTTGTTAATTTTAAGTTATGATAACATTGCTTTGTTTGTCATAATATTTTAAGCAATAGATTAAAAAGTTATCAACGAACTATCGAATTTTTCAAATTACTATCATGTAAACTAATAAATATTTAGGTAACTACAAAACTTAAAACTAATTTTTACAATTTCTTCAATCAAAAATGTTTTTATCACTTAAGCTTATTTAATATTTCAGCATTTTTAATAAAAAATATTTTCAGTATATCTAATGGTAATAGCTAAAATACATTAAATTTCCTTAAATTTAAAAAAATTTTCAAATAATGGACACAAAACATCTAATATAATCGACGGAAAATAATTAACTCCCACCTGTGAATATCGAGGAAAAGAATCTGGATACAAATACACAGATATTCCTCAGAAAACACAGGGAAAAATAATTTATATAAGCTTTTTTAACTAATAATTTCCTTAGGATATCATAAGTATTTATCTGCGACATTTTTAGCTGTTTGATATCAATTTTTTTAAGCAATAAAATCATGAAGTTATCAATCTTTTGATTTTACTTAAATTAAAAATTGGAATTAATGTTTTCGATCAACATATAGCTTATAAGGAATTTTGAGTATTTTGGTTAAAAAATTTTATTAATATTACAAAATAAACGAGTAATCTTAAATATTCATATTTATTGGTATTTTTCAATAATCAGTTTTAAAGCCTATGATTTCGTAAATTTTCATCGAATAAGGTTTATTCACTTCTGTTTTTAGCATTTACATAGAAATTAATACATATTGAGAAAATAAATGAAAAGACAACAGACAGAAATTTCAACTACATAAAGGTGAAATACTTTATCAATTATATAAAATTAATAAAAAATATAATTGATTGAAATGTGCAATTTTGCAAAATGAAAAATATAAAATGGAAAGGTAGCAATACATTTAATTGTCAGTTCATTTCAGAAATCAATTTTTTTTTCATTACTAAGCTCCAACATTACTTTGATTTTAAAAGAGTAAACAAAGATTTTAAATAATTTACACTTAAAAAAAGGGAATGACTTTGGTTTTAGAAATACGGGTCTAAAATGAAAGTAATGATTAAAGAAACAATTAAATTAATTATAATGAAGCAACAAAGTTCAACAATCTTTTTGTACGAATTTAGCACTATAACGAATCCAACTACTGAATTAGTTTTTATCACAAATATTAGTTTTCTGAGCGTTAAATGAAATGATGACATTTGCTAGAAAATCACAAAAGCTTCCGCAAAAATAAAAAGTAAAGAATAACCGATTATATGCAAAACGCTATGAAAATTCCCTAACTTTTCGAATTTAAATATAATGTACAGATATACATGGATTGTTTTATGGCAGTATTAAAATTTGAAACAAATTATTACAGCAATCAAATAATCAAAATATCTTGGAATTAATTTTACTCATTAACGAATTTATATTATTATAAATAAGTTACATATAGAAAATGCGTGTTTAGGAAACTATTGAGGTTACTTTAACATGTTTACGAATAAAATTTAATGAAATTCGAATATTTTTCGACGTTTTATAAAGGAACATTACAAATAATTATAAAATAAAAATAGTTCAGACTATTAATGTAATAAATTAGAATGGGATCACAATGATAATTCGATATCAATCGATAATATATGAGCAAATATTGAAAATCAGTATTCAAATATTAATAGAAAACTCATCTACATAAACATAAATGAAAAAACACTTTCAAGGAAAATGACGAAACAGTAAAATTAAATACGTTATATATACAAACATGCACACACACAAATATACATTATATATATATATATATATATATATATTCTTTCATTAAATTTTATTTGACATGAAATTTCATACGTGAAAAATTATTTTTCACCAAATAACTAAATTATGGTGGAAAATTAGAATTTTTGATGGAATGCAAACATTAACAATCTATTTAATAATTATTACATAAAATATCTATAAATCAAAAATAAATATGTAAATATGGAGTTATTTCATCACTTTCCTCTAATTAGGAATTTCTTAATAAATTATTTAATATGTAAACATTTTACTGCCATTAATTAATCAAACTATTCTTTGTTAAAAAAAAAAAAAAGGTCAATAACTTCTCTGAGCAAAGAGACTTAAAGTATATAAAGAGAAAATATCATTTATGATTAAAGATATTGGGAAGTTTTAAGACAAAATTTTCATTTTAATACAATGCTTACCATTTCTCAATTGACTTCGTGATGCATGTTTTCACTGAGCTGTAATCCGCAAATTTTCTCGAGCGTTATCACCTGCTCTATGTTTACTGTTGTACATGGTTGCCAATGAAAGTAAAATGAAGCGAATATCTTTTAGAAACTCGTTGCAAACATTTATTTTTGGCGCCAATAATGTCATCTTTTTAACCGTGAATTTTTTATCTTTCGAAAGTCGCTCTAAGCAATTAATAATTTATAAATACATTTATTCACCGGTTTTCTTTTAAATCAAGAATTCAAAAAAGATATTTGGCCCTAAATATCTCTGTAAAGGAATAAATGATTTCGTTTATCGTAATTTTTTTACGCGTGTATTTTAGATAACAAAATTTTGAATCCTTATACTAAAAGTTATTATAAACGGTTTTTTCTCACAGACTTCCTTTATAAAACTTATCAACATTTCTATTTTTTGTGATTATTTCTATTACTTGTGATGGATGGAATTTAAACATTGCAAATTCACAAATGACAAATAGAAGTTTCATTTCTCGGTTACAAAGCGTCTGTACATTAACTTCATTTATAAGTAGTTGATAATAGCATTTTTCGAACATTACTTTAGAAAACATTGTGGCATCGTGCACGGAAAATTTAAGCGCCCTACTACTTCGAAAATCGGTCCTGGAGTTTCCAGTAATCAGAGATATGGAAGGAATAGGCATTAAGGGTTTACATTAACATTATTATTAACTTTTAAACTTTCGCGCCATATTGAAAACGAGCTACAACGAGCCTATGCAGAAATTTATTAAAATATTTAACAAATGCTATTATGACTAGACCTTCACACTTTGTAGTATAATTCTAAAGAATAATAATTTATTTTTGTTTGAAATTTATTTTTAAAAGTTATTTAACTATTTTCAAAATGTCTCAATATTTTGAAGATATGCTTATAACATAAACATTACGAATGATAAAGAATTTAGAAATTTTAAAAATGACATTTTGCATATAAATAATAATATAATATAAAAAAATTTTAACAGCTAAATCTATTGAAAAAATTTATAATTTTCTCATGTAGTGAACTATTTTATTTTTTCTATATTTTTTAAATTTTAAAAGAATTTCTATGTGATACAGTACACCTATTCTATAATTTTAAATCAAATAGTTTTATAAAAAATTCTTAAAATGTATTGATTTTTTTAAAATTTCATGCTCGATTATAAGCTTTTTGATGTTGAGCTAGGATGCAGAATAAATTTGAACATTTCAACATAACCTAGTATATGGCGTATTTATTTACCCCAGAAAAATATTGAAATTATTTATTAATAAAAATACATAATTATAATTATATATATATGTGTGTGTGTGTGTGTGTGTATCAGTTTATTTTACTAAAAATGCAACGAATTGACATTTTAACTATAATATATTAAACATTATTCACGATTATTTATAAGTATAATTAAAAGAAAGGATTATGATGACGACAGTTAAAAGTTGTCATCATATTCAACAGCAAATGAAAGAGTCACGTCTTTCATTGTTGTGAAGATCCGTCTTTACTTTTTGAATGTACCTCGATAGCTGTTTTATGGAATCGTCTTTTCTTTGTCTTTTTAATTCTCAGAGTTGCTGGCATTTCCCTTATTCTTATTATACGTGAATGTATCACAAACATTTTGATGCAATACTCAAGGAAAAACATTTAAATGGATACGCTAATACTTAAAATAATGCTAAGGAAAAAGTTATATATAAAGAAAATCTGTTCTAGAATAACGATATATATAGGAATAGTACAACAATAGACACAATATATATTGTATACAAGTTACTAGTTTCATAAAAATTATTTACATATTTGACCACATGAGTTTTATAAAATCTCCAGAGGAAGATGTTGTATCGGGACCTTCGTGATTACTCTCTGACTTTTACTACAAATCTATCATTACTTTTTCCAGCTTTAACTTGGCAAGGTCCAAAATATTCCAGCTTAAGTTTTAAACCTGATCCGACGTATGTTCGTTGGATAGCGACTAAATCATCAACTTTTGATATATTTTGAGAGGTTTCCTCAGTCTATAATAATAACAAATTTACTTTGTGTTTGATATCGTAAAATATTAGTTTTAGCAAAATTGCGCAATTAGTTTTTATCATGTATTAGATATTGAAGTAGTTTTTCTTCGAGTAGTTGCTTAATGTAAATGTCATCTTTATTTCGCATTTTAATGTCAAGCATTAATTTGAATGGCGAGAAATTTGTTATTTTTGAGGCAGTACTGTTCATTATGCGTCGGGCACTAGATACATGTTTATACCATTTTGTGGGTTCTTTTAAAGATAATTTAGTTAAAACTTCAATTATGGTTTGATGGATATAGGGTTAATTTGTTGGTTTCCACGGGTACTCCAGTCGTGGTCGATATTAGCTCAATACTCTCTTCAGTACAGTAAGATTGAAATTCATAGGATGTAAAAGCTGATCTCTTACCTTGAGATTATTCGACGAGGATTATCAAAAATTGTTTACTGTAATTTTAGCTTATCTAATGCATCTTTGTGCAGCGGCAGCTTTAACAGAATATATCCGAATAAATTTTATAAAAGCGTCCACTACAGAAAAAAGGCGTTTGTAATTTTTGTTTGAAGATGGCAAGGATCCTTAAAAATCAATGTGATATGAACATAGAAGAGTATCGCCTTTTGGGATTGGATAAAGGAATCCCTCAGGTTTACCTGATTTTCTGGGAAACAAAGTACATGTGATGCAACTTGCGATAAAAGTTTGTGTTAACTTACCTAAATTTGGACTAATCTAGTTTCTTAACTTCTCTAAATTAGTTTCATTTAATTATTTCTGTTGTCTTATGTATTGAAAAATTATCTTTATAATGCGCATGTTGAATTAATTGATTGCATATTGCTTGTGGGACGACCTAAAAGTTCTTGATCTTGGACCAATTTGTATAAAATATACCGTTTTTAATTTAATCAAAATAAAGTGATTTATCGACAGCGCTTTTCATATTGATAATGAATTCGGTGGATTGCGACTTTATTATCTTTCTGTGTAGTATCATCAGGAGCAATAATCATAACATGGTATCGACTTAAAGCACCAATATGTTGCATTTGTTTACCTGACCTAAGAGAAATAACGTAGTCAAAGTCTTGTAATAAAAGAGCCAAATTAATCACGTTAATTTTTGCGCATAATTCAGCTTTATTCATGTTTTTTGAAAAGCCACAAAGTCTGTAACTATTTTACATTTAGTCCCATGTAAGTCAAATATAAGCGGCATTTTTTAGGAGCTTCTAGAACAGCGAGTACTTCTAGTTCATAACTGTGTAATTTTTCTTTCAGGGAAAATGTTTTACTACTCATGTACAAAATTGGGTGAAAGTTTCCTTCATCAGATTTTTGCAGCAGAGCTGCGCCAAATTTAGGTTTAGATCATGGGTTCCCAAACTTTTTTATCGCCTGAACCACTTTTAAAGTTTTACTATTTTTGGTAGACCCCTGCTGCTAACAATAGGTACCAAGGTATTAACAAAAACGACTTAAACAAAAAAGTACATAGGTACCTAAAGTTTAATCTTCACTGGCTTTTTGTTCTTTTTTATAGAAGTTTAGAATAATCTCTAGTATTTATAATTTTTACTACATAACTACCTACTACACTCAAGTAGTAAAACAAATATAATATGATTGATAAATTATAATATACAATAAAAATATGTATAACAAATAGGCAGATACTTATTTTTTCCGGCACTGCAAATACTGACATTGATTCACTCTCACACTTTTATGTTTAAAATCCCGGAAACAAATGAGTAATATTTTGTTTTTGGCATTCGTATTTATACTAATGTAGATTTCAAGCACAGCGCAAGCAGCATTTCATCCCTTTGCAGATCTAAACAAGCATCCCGGACGAGCGGCACTTTGCAAGTCTCGACATGTGGTGTACACTTGTACTATTATCTATTGTTCTATTCAATTCTGTGTTTGAACTGAGTCTCGAATATTTTTGAGTACCTACCTAGTGAATGATGCTACCTGGTCACATTGATAGGTAAATTAAAGCCAAAATTTTTGTTCTTTATTATGATAACCAGAACATTTTTCATGGACCCTCACTTACAACTTGCGAACCACTGTTTTTTTTCACGTGTGGTCTTCTGTGGACCCCTGGAGGTCTACCTGGACCACTTTTTGAATCTATGATTTGGATGAATCAGCGTATACTTGTAATTCCGAACTTGGCACAAATAAATGCAAAACAAGATGAGTTGTGTGTAATTATTTTAATTTGAGAAATGCCGTCTTTTTAGAGAAACTGAAAACAAAAGTAGAAGACTTTCTTAGTAGGTCACTAAGAGGTTTGGCAGCAATGGCATAATTTGGAATATATTTTCGAAAATCCTGCCAGGCCCAAAAATGATTGCAAGTATTTGACGTTTTTTGGTTCAAGGAAGCTAATTACTGCTTTGATTTTTGATGGAGAGTGTGAAAGTCGGAAGCTTTTTGAGACGACATCCGGGCATTACTTCCTCTACCCCACCACCCTTTACGACCGCATAAGAGAAGGGTAACACTGAGGCGAAGGAGTTGTTTTTTAGTTTAGTTTGTAGTGGAATTCCGGCGGGGGTGTAGGACAGAGAAGACCTCGTCTTGTAACGAATTTTTGTTGCTTTTAGGCTCCCTAAACCTACTTAGATATAGCATAATTATACTCGTACAGACGCCAGTCTTTTTTTGTCTAAATCACCGATTAGTTGGGCTTCTCAAGCCCTTTTATTAATAAGTGCTATGTTATTAGAGACATCAGTCTCGAAATTAATGATTAATTATTTGTATGGGCTTCTTAAGCCAGCTTTATATGTAATTCTTTTGAATATTTGAGACGCCATTCTCTTTTTAATATATCTATGGGCTTCACAAGCCATATTTGATTCATAATAAGTTATGTTATGTGATGCTTAGAAAATAAATTAAAACTAGCATCAGTAACTTTGTGTTTGATTCTTTCCTCCAAGACCTATGCAGAATCTTTCACAAATTGATTACAATTTCGATTCAGAAGGAAGGAGAACTTCACTGAGAGGATGAAATACATCGGTTTTCTATACGAAGGCCTAAAAATTCAACTTTTTTTTCGAAAATGGTATTGCTGTAAATTAATATTTAGTCAGTAATTTGAAGTAGTTTCAAAAACACGTTTCAATTTCCTCTTCCTCTTCTTCAGTTTTAGACGGTATGATAAAATTCTCCATGTACATGATGAAGGTACCATCTGTTATCAGTTGTTTAAAAACACAAGATAAATATCTACTAAAAACGGTTGAGGTAATTGTTAAACTAAATGAAGCTTTAAGGAACTCATATTGTCCGTTATGGGTAGTAAAATTAGTGTATTTTCTACAATTAGGGTCAACATCAACATGAAGGAAGCCATTTTTAAGTCAATAAAAATGAATACTATGGCACTTTAGTAACTGATCTAATATATCATCAGTGAGAAGTAATGGATAATAATCTTAAATAATTTTTTTACTTAATTTACGAAAATCAATACATGAACGTGTAGAATTACTTTCTTTTTACCAAAGCAATTAGATTAGCATATTCATTACAAGAAGGTTTAATTATTCTTTCTTTAACAAATCATTGATTTGTTTGGATATAAATTTTTTTCTGGTGTGGATATTCGACGTGCTCGTTGGCAAACTGGGATATTATCTTTTAAAATAATATATATTTTCATCCCTATTGTTCGCGTCTTATTGTGTTTGTAGTTGTTAATTAATTTGTATATTTCTTATTTACACTTTTTGTCAAGTATGAGATATAAATTGATCAAAATGCCAGAGATTTTAAATACTATGCATATCCTGTCGAAAGTGATATAATTGATAAGAGTATAAACTGTTGAATTGTGGTTATCTATTGGTGTGGAACATTTATTATCACTGGCTTTATGGCCAAAAGAATTACAACGAAAGCACTTTGAACCCTTAATTTTGTCTCTACAATTAATCAAATTATGTCAAATTTTTTTCACAATTAAAACAACGAATTAGAATAGTCTGAATTTTGGTTGTAGTTTAAATCTTAGAGCGAGTTGTTTGCTCTACCACAGAAATTTTAGTTTCCAACTTTTTGACAACTTTTTAAATTTCTTTATAAAATTTTTATTTAGTTTTAAATTCTATTAAATTAATGGCACCTTACAAGATTGCTTTATTCTAGGGAGAATCATTAATGCCATGAATAACATAAAGGATTAGAGCCATATCATCGAGTTGAGCTGGACTGGCAATTTCTCTCATAATTAAAATTTATTCAAATATTGATTCTTTATCTTTAATTCTTTGACGATTTAAAGTGTAATGATATTGTGCTGAATTAGTATGTTCTCCACATTCCAAAATTAAAGCAATTTTCAATTCTGAGTAGCAATTACTTTTGCTTTTAACAAATAACAAGGCAGTACCACTTAATGCTCTTTGCGCAAAAATAAATTTCTGATAAATTAAATGAAATAGCAAACGCTTCAAATTTCTGAAGCCACAATTTGACATTTTCGTTTTTATACTTAAAAAACAAATAATCAATATCATTAAAATTAAATGCCAATCTTGTATGAAAAGAATTAACATCAGTAATACGACTACCATGCACTTTATATACATTATTATTAT
The DNA here is from genome assembly GCA_037975125.1 of Latrodectus hesperus. Classification (NCBI taxonomy): domain Eukaryota; kingdom Metazoa; phylum Arthropoda; class Arachnida; order Araneae; family Theridiidae; genus Latrodectus; species Latrodectus hesperus. Next base: position 42,421 of record JAJQOW010000294.1, read on the forward strand.
TTTTTTAATCCAATGACGGGCACACAAGGGTGACTGAACCCTATGCCACAACAAGGCCAGAACCTGCTACTTATTTATCGTTACCCAGCGAGCACCTGTGAACCACGTCACGGAGGCGAGTAGCGTTACCCGCGCCATACCACCACAAACCCGTTTATAGGGCGGGCCACATTCATACAACAACACAGAAGAAAGGACAGAGAAACACAGAGAAGGAAAGAAACATCCATGCCCGAACCGGGATTTGAACCCGGGACCAACAGCTTAGGAGTCAGGAACGCTAACCACTCAGCCAATCGGTTGGCATATCCATTATTATTAAGCGACACATTATCGTTTTGCACATCGACTGAGTAGAATTTGGAATCGCTTCGCTTTCATCATCAGTTATTTCACAATTTTTTACATTTCTTGAAGTGACTCCAAATCACAGTGAGGAATGCGTAATAACGTTCTTTCTGCCAAATCAGGCAACGTGCCATTAATATCTATTTAAAAATATTTGCAATCGAAATTAATTCGATTAAAGAAAAAATTGCTGTAATATCATCTACTAATTTAGCGTTAAATTAAGATCGGTTTTTTTAAATGAAAACCATGGAAGTTTCTTATTTGAGAACGATTTAATCTGTCACCTTCTTCGCAAAATAACAGCTTGTGAAGTAGTTTGATTTTTCTCTTTTTTTCAGTCTCCAGTGCAAGTGCGATTTCATTTATATCACTCAAAAGCATCTTGAAAATAAGAGTGACTCACCTTGCTTCAAATTAGAAACCCAAAACAGCGAATCCGGGAAATAAATCACCAGCCCCTCAGCTTGTCAGCGACTCCACGGCGGTAGAAGAATTTCCGCGGTAAAATGATAAATCTCTTCAGAATAGAATTATTTGATATAAAAATAACAGGCCACAGGGCCCACACATGTGTATTAATTTATTATACTAAAAATGCAATGGATTGGCATTTTAACATAGTATATTGAATATTATTTACACTTATAACTCCCACAGGAGCGCTTACCGATACCCACTGAAACCCTAAAGAAAGTAGCACAGAGAAAAGTACTGGAACTTCAGAATGACATTCTTGTTGATCGTTCTAGAGGAAAAGCATGGGAAGACATACAAAATGATTGGCCTAAATTCTGCCAAAAACCTAGAAAAGAAGCGGTGGCTTCCTTCAGAGTGAAAACAGGACACGACTGGCTAGCAGAACAATTACAAAGACTAGGTTTCCTCAACTCTAAGGACTGTCATATGTGTCGTGAATGTACCCTGAATGCTGCACATCTTATTTCATGTAAATGACTAAACAACGATGCCCAGTTGAGGGGCGACCTGTGTCACCTTTACCAGGACCCATCTCTTTGAACTCCAGCATAATGTCCCTGTTTGAAACTTTGTTTATTTTTTCTCTTGTATTCCTTTATATGTTGACCCAGACTCTTTTCTGTATTGCGTGTGCCATTTTCAATGGATTAATTTTTTTCCAATAAAGCCATATTAAAAAAAATTATTTACAGTTATTTACAATTATAATTAAAAGAAAGGATTATGATAACAAAAATTAAATTTTAAAAACCACAAGGTTCACAACACGTCTTAATTAAACCATCTTAGACTTTCCATCTGAAGCTCTTCTCAAATACTTGACACCAAGATCGCTGTTAAAACAGCAAGCACTTGATGATGTCATGATGTTGAGGCGTGTCTTCTGGTACTCCATATCTCACGCACGCGTGTATGTATGTGTGTAGATAGATAGATAATAATTCTACATTTTTTTCCATACGTTAATTATTCTGCCACTCAAAATAAATCTAGAAATTAGATTCAGCGGCATCTACAATGGATGTCTCTAGGCAAGCCATATCAATGCAGCTTGTAACAAAAAATAAAATTTTCAAATCAGTGAGGCCAAATTTTGAGTGGGGTATGAACCAGAAATCACTTAACAACAATAGAGGTAAGGCGGACATCATCTCTCTCCCCCGCTTCCTTATTTCATAAAGCATATTTCGAAGCAGATTTTCTCCGCATTTGTGGTCAATTTGTCTTCTTGAAACTGTATGTCAGTAAATCCAAGGGCTAGCAGAAAGAAGGTGCTTCTGAAATCTGATATCAGAAATGCCTATCGGTGAGGTTGTCGAGCATTGAGGGAGAATAAGATACTCCGAGATTATTTTATTAACTTTTCAGCTTTTTTTAATCACATTAAAAAATATATAAATAAAAAAATTGACCAATTTTGCTATTATTATGTCCACTGGAAAGTTCTGTCCATTTCTGAAGTAAAACAAAATGCAAATGTTTCGTAATGCTAATAAACTTTATTCAGTAATATTATTATCATTACTATTGATGACTTTTTGCCAGCGTAAGTGCAATTCGTATAGCTAATTTTTGAAATATGTTTCATCTTTTCATGTGAAAAATTGAAACAGTGCTTGATTGATATCTTCCTTATTTTTGAATTGTCGACTCTTCAAAAAATTCTTTAAGGGCAAAAACAAAGGATAGTTGGACAGTGATAAGCTAGGGGAATATAGTGTATGGGATATAATTTCTCAGCCTAGTTCAGCTATTTTTTGACGAACTCTTTTCTTGGCCTCTTTCTTGGACTACTCCCTTTAAATTATCCATTTGTTGAAAATATCTTAACGAATTAGCTTTTCATTCAAATTTTAATTCTCATAATGTATTTCAAATGTCTCAGCATAAATACTCAACATTCTTTTACTCAGTATCAAATTTGTTTTAGAGTTTTAAGGACTACATTTTTTTCCCACACAATATACTCTTTTCCTTACGATGATTAATCCACTTTTCATCCCCAGTTATCATCCGGTTTAAGAAGGACAAGAACAAGCAGAGACAGGCATGTGATACCTGTCTCTACTCTCAATCATCAAAATTTTCTGACTTAATTCATGTGGCATCCATTTTAAATATTTCCATACCAACCTTTTTTTCGAATATGATCCAAACTAGTTTGCTGAGCTGAATTAAGCTTTCTGCAATCTCCGATGTTATCAGAAAAAGATCTTTCTTTCTCTGGTTTTAACAGCATCGTCATCGATCAATGGACAGAGAACTTTCCAGACGACCTAATATTATTTATTAAATGTTAAAATATAATTATCAATATTCAAAGTAAATTAATATAAAATACATTGAAAATACGCTTATTATATTACTTTTTCTTGATTTAATTCAATTCAGTCTGCTTTGATTTCACGAGATTTGATTCATTTTTAATGGGCCTTATGAGTACACAAAACAATAGTGTTTTACTTTAATAAATATTCTCAACTGGATAAAAATGTCTAGCTTCTTATCTGTTTCAATATATATATATATATATATATATATATATATATATATATATATATATATATATATATATATATATATTATATATATATATATTACATGGACATTGACTGAGAAGGACAAAGAAACCATCTCCATTTTCGAAAGAAAACTTTAAGAAGCATCTTTGGTGGAATAAAATGTGAGAATACATGGCGAAGAAGAGCTAATTCTGAGAGCTCTATAAACTATATAAAGAACCAGATATTGTTAAACTTATCTCAATACAGAGATTAAAATGGGCAGGACATTTGAGGCGGATGAGCGACAATCGGGTGGCAAAAAATATTTTCTTGGCTCGCCCCATAAGAAGAGGACGACCGAAACTCCGATGGCGTGACTGTCTTGAAAACGACCTAAAAACTATAAAAGTGACAAACTGGACGACCTTATCCAAAAATAGGGGGTCCTGGTATGCACTTCTGAGGAAGGCAAAGGCCCACCCTGGGCTGTCAGGCCAATGAAGAATATATATACATATATATATATATATATATATATTAGTTTTGCAATAACTTTTCTACCTTTACAAAATATTTATATCCAAGTATTTCTAAGTAGTAGTTTCTATTGAAGATTTTTGTAGAAACGGAAAATCAACCTGCAGGAATTAAAACAGTCTCTATTTGGACTGATCAGGCATCTCGACATTGTTTCTTGATATATTTCGTACCTAAGAAGGGAAGCGCGGTTGAGGGGTGAACGAGATTACGTGGCCTCTTATGCACAATAGATGAAATGTTTTACTTTTAGTAAATTAGTGCACGTAAATAATTAATTGTGTAAATTAGTGAAGAAACGTTTTGTAGGAATAAAATAATGCATTGTTAAGCTAAAATGTCGCCATTTATTCTCATGTATTGATCAATTCTAATGCAGAGCCCTTTTTCTCCAGTGCACGTGGTGGCAAGTATTTCTGATACTTGCTTCATTACCTCAGTATTCATTCATTACCTCGGTATTCATTCATTATCTCGGTATTCATTCATTACCTCAGTATTCGTTCATTACCTCAGTATTCATTCAATACTCAATATTCATTCTTTTCCTCGGTATTCATTCATTACCTCAGTTTATTTCTATTGTTCTCAATGTGGATCAACGAACTGACACCAACGTTCAGATAATTATTAAATAAACTAATACTCGTTTTTGGAGTAAATATTTTTAATCTTAATTAAGATAAGCCTACTAAAAGAAAATAAGTTTGTGTGTTTTACGTAAAAACAATTATGTTCTATAAAATGACAAAATATAATTTAAAATTAAGATTGATTCCCGTTTTGCTGGACTAAATTCTTTTTGAAGTATTTATATTTATCATTTATTATAAAACGTACAGAATTGATAATATTTTAGAGCTACAACATATTTCTTTCATATTATGAAATAGATAACTTAAACTTCCAATTATTACAAATCTCCGAAAAGAAGTTTGGGAACACTCAGATATGTTTGAAAAAATAAAAGTGTCAAATAATAAAAATAAAATTAGAAACGTGGCACTGAAACGGAAAACATTTCTCTTTCATGCGCATTTAATGAATGATAAGAATAAATTTTCCGGATATCGCTTCAAAATAGTATGAACATCGCTTCAAAGTAGTATAAAGCTGTTATTACATTTTTTGTAGATTTGAGATGAATAGAAAGATTTTTCATTGATAATGGACCGGATTTATGTGTAACTAGTGAAGAAACCCAGAAAACACCCAAACATCATCTTCTGTGAAAGATGTTAGCACCATCAATCTTCAGTCGTTTACCTGGAATTGGATCGAACTCCAAACCTTTCACTCCAAAAAACATTCCATTATTGCATCCCAGATAAAAGTCGAAACAGTTAAGTATAGCGTAATAGAACAATATTTTTTGCTTTCTGGGTTATGAAATGTTACTCACCCAGCCAACCTCTGCGCATCCCAATCAGTATTAATCAGACATATTTTCAGTACTTTCAGTAACCTTTTCAAAAAATTTCAGTAACTTTTCCAGTAACACGTGGTTTACATTAAGAATACACTTTTGTGCATAAAATTAATACTTTTAAGGTAACCTATGTTAAAAAAATAAAAGTAAAATGATCATCTAATCATAACAAATATAAAAAGAAATAATAATTAAGAAAGTAAAGCATTCTTTTAAATTTAAATGCCTTACCCCAGAGATCCTTACAGCACAGATTGTTATATAATTACAGGAAAAAGAAAACACTGATATTGAAAAGAAAAATTCTTTTTATTTAAAACTAACAAAGCATACTGATCTGTTAACTGAGAATAAATAAATGACATGATAAATAGAAATAAATGACAATCAATCACAAATTTTGTGTTATAGCTTTCTTAGCCATACTGATTTCTGTTTGAGAAAATTCTCTTTGATAACACCATTTTGAGTCTGAAATATCATTCATATTTTTCTTAATCCAATTTCAACACTAAATTAGTAACTTCACAAATTTTAATCGCTATAATACAATAATAATAATAGAATCGTACTTGACAAAAAAGGATTATTATGAGAGATCGAGAGAGAAATCTATTTTCCATCATTTCGTTAAGATCATCGTAACTCCGTAACGAACAGTAGAAATCCGTACTAAATACGGAAAAATCGTAACAAACGGCATCTCTGTTCACCTATTGTTATGTTAGAAACTCAATTACCGATATATGTATGCAGAAAATATATAGTATACACCAGCAAAGTCCCCTGTACCTACCCAAGAAGGGTTCTACCAGTTTAGATGGGACTTGCTGTGGAAAGAAGAAAAGTAAGTGACACCGCCGGGGGCCCCGCCGCTGCAACGGAGCCAAGCTCCAAAGCGCAACAACTTCACACGATAGTGGAGGGTACCCGTCAGCTGCCTCTAACTGTCCCCATTGGACTAGTTTATTATGTGAGCAAAAAAAAAAAAAACATTACTAGACAGCACAAGTACAAGGTGAGTAATTGTGTGTGAGTTTACACTATTGGTAAGATCAAGTTGGGACAAAGACAAAATTTACAGAAAATCATTAAAACAAAACCAACAGAACAATTGAAAGGTACGTGACAGAGTATGGGTGCAAACAAATGAGAATAGCAAGGAGGGGCATTAGACAATATTTACAGAAATTCAAGAAAAGATTAAAAAATATTTAAAATAACTTAAGTACAAGGAGGCAAGGGTTTTAGGGAATCATCTACTGGGAGAAATGCAGAAAATCGTAGCAGATTTGTTTTAAATTTTTTAATAGAGGCTAATTTTGAAGAACGACGTAGAATTTTCCAATTGCTCCCTAATTGATTTTTGGAAAATAAATTACACCGAAATATGATAAATATGTTTAAGAAAAATTTAAAAATTTGTTTAATTTATATCTGCCCATCAACCAATCAATAAGTATATTTACAACGGTCTTTAGAATTTTCGAAGAATCATTTCAAATTTATAAGATTGAATAAAACCTTAAATACTTCGGCATTATTAATTCATCAGATGACGTTAAATCAACTTTGGTTGGTTGATTAGGTAAATTGGCATCAGAGTCATTGCAAGGTATGCTGAACCTGTTTTCAGGCATTATAAACTTGTCTTTAATAACGTACTCAACAATATTTTTTTAAAAAAATATAAGAATAGAAACTACTGACTTAAGTTATTTGCACCAATTTTGGTGGGAACTAGGAAATTTGATTTTTTTATTAAATCTAAATTCTCTCTCACTCTCCCTCTCTTCGTCATAAAATATAATGAGAATAAATTGTAAGAGCATGTGTTTATATGAACACTGTCAATTGAACATATAGGTTTACAGTCAAAAAATAAATGTAGTTTGAGCATGTATTCTCTAAACAGAAGATTCTTAAGAATTTTTTTGATATATGATGTAAAGTTTAGTTTTGAATGAGATTGTAATATTTTTACTTCAAATTTATTGTTATTTTATAAATCTCGTGTAACTTATCAAAGAATAAAAAGGAGATTCGTGATGACAAGTTTTGTATCTTTTACTGTTAGAGAAATACCAGTTTTTGTATAGCTAGAATTTTTAGTAGCAAAATATCAGCGTTGTATTTACCATCAATGAACACATAAATAGGGGGCAATCCTAGTGTCATTATTCGCAGACAGTTTAAATACTAAAAGTTTTTTTAATAAAATTGAATGGTTTATATGAAATTATATTATTCAAGACTAAAATATAACTTTTCGAATTTAAATAAGAAAATTTGTTTGGTAAACTTGTGTTTTAATGATATTTATTGTCGTTAAACTGCAGGGTTTTTCGGCAGTAAAAATCGCTTTCAATTCATGGGATTTTTGTGAAAATGCTGCGCACTGTATTTCAAAAATATCAAGTTGAAAAGTAAATTTCGAACTCATCTCGGAAAATTTATTGTGTCGAAGATTTCTCTATTATGATCGTTACTTTCCTTTCAAATTATAAGTCCCTCACTCTTAGAAAATTTGTACCCAAATTTGCTGAATATTTGTGATTTATAATGCATCATAAAATTTATATTAAATGAGTTTTAATTTACCGAAGTGTTCTTCTTTCATACAATAAGCACAAAAACTGTTTACTGAGCTAAGAGTCGAATAGTTAGCAGTCTGACCTTCAGTTCAGCTATTCGTATGTTTGAATCCCCCTTGGGTTTGGATATTCGTAATGGTTTGAGATACACTTGAAACTACAGTTCTCGATCTAGTTAGCTTCTTGTGCAATAAATGACCTTTAAACTTTAAGAGAAGAGACCATACTACGTAATTTTTTGAAATTATATAGATATGTATTAATCCACATTGTCACAAAGAAATTAGGAAACCAATAAAAATTTTCCTGATTGTTTCTAATAATACAAGAACTTGCGAGCGTAAAATCTCATTCAATTAATTTCATGAATGGAAATTTTAATTTTTTCATAACAAAATAAAGTTTTTTTCTAATGGTGAGCACAAGAGGGTTGAACCCTTTGCCACAACAAGGCCAAAGATTGCTACTCATTTGTCGTTACACAGCGGGCACCTATGAACCAAGTCACGGAGGCGAGTAGCGTTACCCGTGCCATACCACCACAAACCCGTTTATAGTGCGGGCCACATTCATACAACAACACACAAGAAAGGACAGAGAAACACTGAGAGAACAGAGAAGGAAAGAAACATCTATGCCTGATCCGGTATTCGAACCCGGGACCAACAACTCAGGAGTCAGGAACGCTAACCACTCATGCAATCGGTTTGTCAACAAAATAAAGTAAAAAAGGTAATTATTTTCAGCAAAGCCTTTAATTAAATTAAAGTTAACATTTAAGTCAATGTTGTTGTTGTTGTCGTGTACCAGCTAGGCTGGCATTATGGGGTGCGCTGCTCCACTTTTCCAACTGAACCATATTTTGGTTGGTTGGTTTTTCTGGCGCAAGGTCCAAAAAAGGACAAACGAACCATATTTTGGTTTGTAGTCCGACTTCCTCAGTACACATATGCCATAGGTATCCGTTTATAGGGTATGCAACCATTCACAACCCATTTTTGTACAAGAAAGGTCAAAGACAGGATAGATAGAGAGAGAACGTACATCCATGCCCAAACCGGGATTCGAATCCAGGACCTCCCTATCCGCAGTCAGGCACACTGGCCACTAGACAAGTTGGGCGGCAGAAATAGGTAGCTAAAGCAATATTAGGATAATTTTTCAATAATCTCTGAAGTTAAGAAAGTAGACATTATTTCTGTCTGTTTTATTCAAATATTATTGAATTAATGTATTTCTTTTAATACAGCGTCAAATAAATTGAGGATGAAAACACGTGATTTTCAACTTAAGGTTGGGAAGAATCTGGTATGAAAATCAAGTTATAATCGGATATACTTAAGCTAGTCAGAATTTTCATTTTTCTTAAAATGCATGAGGCCAAGATATAACGGCACAAAAACATTCGCTGTATATACGAAATTAACAGTTAAATCATGTAATGGATAATTTGGGAGTGATTTAAAGGTACCCGTTGAAAACGTCAATTTCGACAAAAAATGATAAATGTTTTTTATTTTTCCCTTAAATAAGGAATTTGATTAGCTTTGATCCAAAACAGGTTAGAATTTGATCCAAAACAGGTTTGTTTTTGTGGGCGCTCCGTGACTGAGTGGTTAAAGCATCACTCCGCTAATCGCTCGAGAGCGTAGGAGTGTGGGTTCGATTCCCACCGTGGCCCTGGGTGTTTTCTTCGTTATCTTCTGTGTTTGCACATCGGTAATTGTGCTATTTGTCCTATTATCGACGAAAACTTACAAGCGGATCTCAAGAAACAAGCATACAAGTCTGAATATATGTAATAAATAAATGTTTGTTTTTGTCTCTACGTTAATTAGATTCCGAGATATGAAGGATTTCTTAAAGATTAGGAAACCAAAAGTGGACATTTTTAAACCACCGGAAGTGGGAGTTTAAAGGCCCAGAATGATGTTAAAAATTAGTTTAAACAGTGTTTAATTTTCAAATACAAATTTAGTAAGCTTTTAAAAGATACATAAAATAATTTTTCCGAAAATCAATCAGCAAACCAAATAAAAAATTTATCAGCAAATATGATAATTTCTTATAAAGACACAATACTTTAATCTTTAAAATATTTTCATAATATCACTATGAAATTTGAAGAGCTCTATATTGTCTGAATCTGTATATTGTTTTCTATAGAGAATGTGTACTAAAAGAATTTTAATCACTTAAATATTTCCAAAATTATAACCTGTTATTCGAATAATGGCATAGAAAATTTGGCTAAAATTTCAGTTAAAATATTCAACTGTCTCTATTTTTTTATTTCTTAACAAAAGCTTAAAATTTTCATGCTCTAGATAACAACATATAGATTATTTGGTATTAATTTTTTTTCAAATATGTTTAATAGTTTTGGATGTAGCATTTTTTAATTTTTTTTTAAAAATGCTTAAAATTGTATACATATTTAACATTTCTAAAAAAATATTGGGATATATCAATTATTAGTAGCGCATTATTAATTTTTTCTAAAACTAAATAAGAAAAAATGGTTACAATATATATATATATATATATATATATATATATATATATATATATATATATATATATATATATATATGCAGTGTATTTCAAAAAAAATTGCTCCGAACGAGTTAGGGTACCTTAATTTTAAAATAATTTAATCAAAGTTTATTATTTCAAGCGATGTTTTTTCCCATAAGACACAAAATTTAAATGGTTTATTTTCCAAACGATTCGATCAGGGGCGTAGTGAAGGGGGGCAAGGGGGTATATCGTGCCCAGGGCGCCGCTTTCAGTTGGGAGCAAAATAGTAGTTACGAAAATTTTTTTCAGAAAAATTTTATTCCTTTTTAAATTGAACTATCAATTTTATTCGGAGAAATATTTTTAAATTTAATAATTATTTTCTCCTGTTAAAGAGCTTGCCATAAATGAAAATATTCCTATTTTTATATTTCCATATTAATAAGTTAGTATAGTTTAATTCATGTTAAAAAGTGTGTTCTTTTAATCGCATTTTTCCTTATCTTTTCTTACAGTTTTTCATACTTTGCTCAAGATTTGTGGTGCTTTATCATTATTTTGTATAGTAAATCTTGTACATGTAATGATGGAAACATGTTAAACTTCTTCTGATAATAATTCTGAAATATAAATTATATTGCTTAGTTTCCTTTTTATGCATAGTTTGTTTTTAGTTTCTACGTATTTATATCAAATAATATGTGTTTGATTCGTAAATCACAAGAGAATGTTAAATCTCTTGTGATTTACGAATCAATAATTTAGGGAGACTCCAAAAAGGTAAACTCATGGTCTATAATCTATAACTGATTTGACTTAGTGTGTGTGAATGCAGCAAGATTCACCATGTTCTTTAGAATTCTAATTTTTTGCAAGATGTCTATATTAAGTTGCATACCTATGAAAAATTGATTAAGCAAATAAATCTTTTCTACTCAAGATAAAAAACAAAACAAGATATCTAATGAATCGACTGACAAACAAATCATTAGGAACTTATCATTTAGGAATTGAAAAAGATTTTTATAGAAATTTTGATGATCTAAAACATTATTTGACTTGGTATTCATGTTTTATATTTATTATAAAACATTTTATTTAATAAACAATTATTTTCTCTTATAAATAAAAAATGTGAAGTTTTAATCTGATTTTGACTAAAATAAAATAAAAAAATCACTCTCTAAAAAGGAAATTTTATAAAACTGAAATATTATTAATAAAATTTTGTCATACTATAATTAAAAAACAAGTGAAAATTTTTCTTTAAAGGTTCTTAAAATTCGCATTTTTTAATAATCAGTGAGAAAGGTATAAAACCTACAAAAAATTCCATTTCAAATAAAATGAATGGATGTGTATAAAATATTTCATTTCTCAATTCTTAATAATTTACTTTTATAATTACAATTATTATTATAAATGTATAAGTTACGCCGTATTCTAATCACTGAAATTTCGAATAGACAAAAAGTATATGATAATAGAATTATAGTACCAAGAATTTTGCCAGGTAAATAAACTATATCTCAGAGTTTGAATCTTTTGCAGAGCTACTAAATTACAAGTTCCTTAAACTAGCATAGCTGTGTTCAATAAAATCTGAGAATAATATAATATATAGTTATTTAAATATATTATTATATATACATTCGATATAGCTTAGGACTTCAGTGAAGCTAAATCCGGATGAGATAGTGAATCTGTAGAAAACTTTATTTTAAAGAATAATACTCATATTATAAATAATTAAATGTTGCCTAAAAAATTCTAATGATTTTGATTTTAAATTTTTTCACTTGCTGATTAAATTAACTTCACTTGATCCTCGTTCTTATCAAACAAAGAAGGGACCCAACAAGGATGAAAAAACTAAAAATGTTAAAAGAATCAAATTACTTAAAAGATATTGAATTTTATATCCATTTCACTTAATCATTAAATGTATCAGAAAAATAAGGAATATAAAACGTAACTAAAAGATGCTATTGAGAGAGATTTAAAACTTCTGGGAGAAATTCTTGTTCCCATGGAAAAAGAAAAGCTCTATTTTTACCTCAAGCTTTGTTGTAACCACTTAGTCTATAGCCGTGTTACACTCTTGAAAAAATTCTCTTTGAAGTGTATTTCTCATTATCGGTTCTCTTTGTCCGAAAATGTTTGTGCTCAGCAACAGACTGACCACCAACAAAAGATAATTTTTTTCAAGATAGCACTGCAATATTTAGTAAAGAGAATTGTGCTCCTGGAATCAAAGTACGATACAACGCTGGAAATGGAAAAGTAATTACCTCCAAATGCTAGGACAATTCATGATTTCTATTGATTTTAACTATTTACCCGGTTAGAATATCATCATTTTACACTCACAAATTTTCGTCTTTAGTGTTATTTCTTTAAAAACTTCGTTAGAAATGTTGACTTTTGAGCAAATTTTATATTTTCTGTCTATAACTTATTCTTTACATTACACGTCCAGAAGAGTTTGAAAAACATCATGATGACTTAGAATAAAACGTACGATAATCTCTCAGTTTAAGAATTTAAACCATTGTGATTTTTTTGTACGTTCATTTCAGTAGATATTATAAAACCGATATGTTAGGTAATATAGTATAAGTTATATATATATATATATATATATATATATATATATATATATATATATATATATATATATATATATATATATATATATATATAACGTAAAAGTTATTCAAAAATACAAAATGATCAAAATTTCTAAGTATAAAGTCTAGATTGTTATTTCAGTAATTAATTTTTATTTAAACAAAACAGAACTTTTAAAGTGAATATTAATTAGTTCTTATAGATAACTTTTGCTAATTAAAATATCTGGAAAAAGAGAACAATTTAAATTATTAGAATTAAAATATAATTTAAAATATAAACACTTTAATTCTTTTATAAAAACACTTTCATGTCAAAACAAATTAAAATCATATTCTAAAAAAGAATTCATTTATATTTGCTTTAAATTTACTTATTTACATACATTAGACTGTTATACTACTTAGAATTTCAATTTGCCAGATTTTTTACTTTTGGACTTTAATTTTTTGGACTTTAATTAGAGACTTTTTACTTTAAATACTGAATGCGTTGTTAATATTGAATCACAGAAAAATGATTTTCCAATACAATCTTTGACTAATTCTAAATTTTCGTAAGTTTGATTTCTACTGTGATGCATTTCCGAATCATATTCTAGTTAAAAAATATTTACTGGATTTCTGATCTTAATTTTAAAAGTACAGTCTCAGCCTTTAAAATTATCTGTATTTAAGATTATTTTAAAGTAGATACTTTGCTGTTATTTGCATTAAACTATATTTATATGTTTATTCTATATAACATTTTAATATTTTTTGAGTCAAAATTAGTATCGTACCTGGGCTCCTCAATTGTGTTCGCTACGCCGCTGGTTTCGATACTGGGTGAGGAATTGAATTATTTTCAAGGTTAGATTTATCAGCTGGCTTCTATTAGTAGTTCCATAACCCAACGGTGATTGAAAGACTTTTAACAGATATTATGTCAGCATATGATGGGAAATTTTAAAGATATATGTCAACATAACCCAAGATAGGAAAGAACTATAAATATATTTAGTGAGATCTATAATAAGGCTTTAAAAATCATATGAAAATAATAATTAAATTTATTAATAAGAATAAGGCTTGCATGTTAACGGCATGAGTAACATGTATGAAATTACTCCCTACATAAAATAAAGGATTTGGTTGGCATCTGAATTTTTTGCGGAAATAGCAGTTTTTTTATTTCAAAAAGGGATGAATATCTATAGTTTTTGATTTTGTCTGGAACCACAGACTATAAATTTAAACATTTGATACTTGGTCAGCATGTTACCAACAAAATAAATTTTGTTGTGATCTCTCTTATCTTTCTTGGTGCTGCAATTAAATCAGAATTTTTTTATCAATTGAATAGATATATGTTTAGTCTTTTGTTTATTGATGGACTAATTTAAAATAACTTGAATTTCTCATGGAAAAACAAAACAAGTCAATATACGTAAAACAATATGTGACCTTGAATTTTATAACAATTTATTCTTTAACAAGTATGTATAATAGTGTTATATATATTGTGCACATCACAATAATCAGTTGAATCTACAGTATTAATTTCACGCGCGGTACATGATATTTATGTATATATATTCCAAATGCAGCGCAGTTTCGAGTGCCATAAATTACACAATCATCTATTTAAATACATTAAAAAATATTTGACACAGTCTAGTTGACAGCCTAGTGGTCGAAGACCATTGTTAAGCACATTTATATCCACCTCATAAACTGCCTTCAGTGAGGACTTTTCATTGAAAGTGGAACGTATTTCAGTTTCGCAAGGGAGGAAACCTTGAAAACTGTCACCCGACAGATGTGCATGCAAAAAGGTAGAAGCGCAACATTCATCTCCCATTGGTCCACAATGATACTTATCGAACCCAAGACATTGTGCCTCAAAGAGTGCTGTTCCACCAAGAGGTGCATGCTATTTACTATGCCTTATCAAGGTGATACATGGTTGTTTTTGTAGGTGTAAATAGTTAGCTTTACGATAAAGTAGATGAGCTATATGCAAATGAAGTATATATATATATATATATATGGCCTCACCATGGTCAAATGGTAGGGCAGTGCCTTAAGAGGGAAAGTTGTCGGTTCCCATCCCATCTACGATGGAACAGCAAGAGATGGTTTTAAGTTCCTACTTTCTGCATGCAAAACTGTCTTGTGGATACTTGAGTTTTTCTGTTCTCCCTCACCCCACGTGAATATGGCCTATTATTTACAAAAAGTCTTCAAGTAGAAATCAATTTAGGTGGTATTAAAATGCCTTAGAGTAAGACATAAGAATGTCTATTACGATTCTCCCACTGCTCAACTGTGAATGGGTATCGAATTCGGAAACCTCCTATCTAGAGTGCGCTATTTAACACAAAGCTACATGGCAACCCATTTCGTTTTTTCTTATTAGGAATAACTATTGTGAAATTATGTGAATTACATATATTTGCTCTAAAATTTCCAATTGCAATATCAAAACGTCTGCGCTGGTGATGAAAATACATACTTCAGCATCATTAAGTCCTTTAACACTTTAAATGAAGTAGGCTAGGCAAACAAATAAAAACGAGGAAATGCTGGATATAGGCGTATTTCGCATAAAAATTACTATGACAAAGGAGACATGTTTAACTGTTAACATTAACTACTGATTCAAATCCGAAATATATTAATTACTCAAACACAACAATCATAATATATATTATAATTATTTCTATTAAATCAAAAGTATGATAATAGGTTTCATAAACTTATTGAGACAAAATAAAGAAACAACTCTTAATAGAATGTTTTGCACTTTACCTAAGGCTGTTTTCTGAACATAGTAAAGTTCATAGCTACAATTAAAAGTCAATTTATGAGTAAAAATAAAATTGCAAAGATAACAATAAAAATATTGATTAGCAAAAACACATATAATTAATTCTATTTTATCAATTAAGATTTATTGTGCATAAATTAATCACAATAGTACTATTTAATCCCGGATAATACTTATGTTTTAAACACTTGATAAATCAAAATAAAATAGGAGTAAATAATTATTCAGTTCTTTTTTTCTGAATTCCTTGTTTGAAAATTTTGTTGCAGTGATAGTTGAATTGTCAATCTCTCTCAACTTTAATTTAAAAGATCAATGGTCGGGATTAAAGTAAAACAAATGCACTCGAACTAAAGCGTTTTACTGCATGAAAACCAAAAAAACCATTTTCACGAGTTTTTGCATAGTTATACGTATATCTATTTATTCACATTATTTTAAATTTAGTGAAATCATTTTTCAAGAAAACTTTAATTGTAAAATTTTTTCGTGATTGAATACACAACTGTACAATATTAAGTAATATATTGAAGAAAAATTGTATTAGACAGAAAGACAAATAGTTATAAACAATATATCACCTCTTTTTTAATTATTCAAGATATTGAAAAAACTAAACTTTTTTGAAAAATATTTTTATGAATAATCTTCAGCATTATTAAACAAAAATTAACGAATATTCTCACACATGATGCACATATTTTTTATGCTGTAATAAAATTAAAAAATAATTTCATTTTTTAAGTCATTTCAGTATCATTTAGAACTAAGCGAAATACATTTGCAAAGTCCAAATACAAAAAATGTTTAAACATTACTGAATTGATTTTAAATTTAAAAAAAAATTAATTTTAGGATACAAAATCAGAGTTTCTCTCTCAACCACGCATTAAAACTCTCACAAGAGTAGAACATCAGGAGTTAGAGAATCGGTGATTATTGTTGAATATAATCAGTTTAGTGGAGAAGTTAAAGATTTTCAGACTTACTTTTTAAAAGTCCCAAAAGCAAGGGTGTGGAGGGATTTCCCTCTCTATAATCAATAATCTGATTTTACACAAATTTGTAATATGTAGTATTATTATATTTTATTCTTTAAATATATAGAAATTCAACCAAGACAAAATTAATGCTCTAGAAATTTTAATTAATTTTATTTAACAGATCCTTAGAGGTTATTCAGTAAATTTTTAAGTAAGAATGAAAAATTCTCAAAACAGTACACAAAAACAATAAAGTACCAAATACACTAAATATAAATCAAAATACAAAGAAAAGCGATAACATCAAGTAAAGATGATCTATTCAGGAACATTATTGAGAGAAGTTCAAATACATCCTTAGATGACCTCACGGGTTTGATTTCACATCAGGGACCTCGTGGAGTCAGTATCAAGTGTTGTTGCATGAGCTCACAGGTTTGATTTCACATCAGGGACCTCGTGGAGTGAGTCTCAAGTGTCGTTGCATGAGCTCACGGGTTTGATTTCACATCAGGGACCTCGTGGAGTGATGCTCAAGTTTCGTTGCATGAGCTCACGGGTCTGATTTCACATCAGGGACCCCGTGGAGTGATGCTCAAGTTTCGTTGCATGAGCTCACGGGTTTGATTTCACATCAGGGACCTCGTGGAGTGAGTCTCAAGTGTCGTTGCATGAGCTCACGGGTTTGATTTCACATCAGGGACCTCGTGAAGTGAGTCTCAAGTGCCGATGCATGAGCTCACGGGTTTGATTTCACATCAGGGACCTCGTGGAGTGAGTCTCAAGTGCCGTTGCATGAGCTCACGGGTTTGATTTCTCATCAGGGACCTCGTGGAGTGAGTCTCAAGTATCGTTGCATGAGCTCACAGGTTTGATTTCACACCAGGGACCTCGTGGAATGAGTCTCAAGTGTCGTTGCATGAGCTCACAGGTTTGATTTCACATCAGGGACCTCGTGGAGTGAGTCTCAAGTGTCGTTGCATGAGCTCACGGGTTTGATTTCACATCAGGGACCTCGTGGAGTGAGTCTCAAGTGCCGTTGCATGAGCTCACGGGTTTGATTTCTCATCAGGGACCTCGTGGAGTGAGTCTCAAGTATCGTTGCATGAGCTCACAGGTTTGATTTCACACCAGGGACCTCGTGGAATGAGTCTCAAGTGTCGTTGCATGAGCTCACAGGTTTGATTTCACATCAGGGACCTCGTGGAGTGAGTCTCAAGTGCCGTTGCATGAGCTCACGGGTTTGATTTCACATCAGGGACCTCGTGGAGTGAGTCTCAAGTGCCGTTGCATGAGCTCACGGGTTTGATTTCTCATCAGGGACCTCGTGGAGTGAGTCTCAAGTATCGTTGCATGAGCTCACAGGTTTGATTTCACACCAGGGACCTCGTGGAATGAGTCTCAAGTGTCGTTGCATGAGCTCACAGGTTTGATTTCACATCAGGGACCTCGTGGAGTGAGTCTCAAGTGTCGTTGCATGAGCTCACGGGTTTGATTTCACATCAGGGACCCCGTGGAGTGAGGCTCAAGTGGCATTTCATGAGCTCACGGGTTTGATTTCACATCAGGGACCCCGTGGAGTGAGGCTCAAATTTTGCTACATGAGTGCATGGGTCTGAATACATCAGGGTCCTATGGAGTGACGCTCATGGTGCTGTAACATAACTTTAATATATTATTAAATAACACATGTAATAATGATTAGCTATACTTTCATGTGAAAATTGGTATGAATTTAATAGCCCGGGTCCTATGCAATAGCACTAGTCAAAAATTTTAACTATTAAAGTTTCGCATAACTCATATTACCATTTCCTGCATAATTATAAATTCAGAATATATTTTTTAAGGATCTTTTGCAAAATTCTCACTTGGAAAATAAAATATAAATATTTTTGGCAGCAGCATTTGATGAAACTAAAAATATATTTCTGGTTTACGATAATGTAAGTGCACGACAATCGATGAAAATATCTACAAAAGACCAATATACACAATATATCCTGTAGGAGAGTGCAACTGTGTAGTTACACGAACCCTATTAGAATTATAATAAAGTAAATTATAAATTTACAAAACAATTTTAAGATGTAACAATTGACAATTCTTTATTTTTCTATACATTTACTTTTCTACTTCAGTTATAGTTTTTCATTTAAAAAGGTAATTTATTTTTAGTAACTCTTTTTCATAAAATATTTCACCAAAATATGTAATAAATAAATATGACACACTGTGGTTATTCGACTCTGACATTGTCAAAACTCATTTTGTTTGTAAAGTGCTTATTTTAGTTAATGTGATATGAAAATTTTCATATTGCATAGTTTTATGAATTTTGCATGAAAAGATACTTTTTGCACAGTCATTTGTTTTATAACCAATTAAATATTAATGATTTATAATTTTTATGAGGTTAGTTCACATTAAGCTAAGGTGTACAACCAATGCAATAACTAAGTCTAATAATTTTTCAAATATAATTGTTTTTGAACATCACCATGATTTGATAAATGTTGCTCATATGTGTGAAATATAGAAATCTTAATGATAAAACTATAAGTCTAAATGTTATTTATTTAAATTATTTTTGAAACAATTAAAGTAATTGAAATACAGTAAATTTATTTAGTGTTTACATGCTCCACACATCTAAGCATAATAAATAACTCAGTATTTGATTATAAAATTTGTTATTTCCAGTTTCCATAAAACATATTGAAAGTACAAATACAGTTCAAAATTTCAAGAAATTATTAATGAAATGATCTGGAAAAAAATTTTGCTTATAAACTACCAAACAGAAAATTAATGTATATACATTTTCAATTTGATAAATTTCATTTTTTCTAGATACTAAGTATGAGAAAGATATATCAAAAAATAATTGATCTTTGAAAAAAATTATTAACCACTTATTACAGCAAAAGTTAATTATAATATAAAATATCTTTAAACGGAAACTCTAGCGAAATTCTTATAAAAGCAAATTTATTGCATTTTTAAAGATTAAAGTTTCCAAAACAAAAAATCACTTCTAAAAGTCATTCTAATTTTAAATTAACGATCTTGTTGTTCTCAAATAGTTTTTTACATCAACTACATTATTTTCCTAACATGAAATGTAATACATTTTGTAAGGGAGTACAAAAAGTCAACTTATAAATGACTTTGGAAAACATATGTTTAACTTTTAATTTTGTATCCAAACTAAACATGAGTGGATTTTTCACTCAATAAATTCCTTTTATGTTTGATTTAGTAAATACCCAGAAAATGCTTAATCACAATACATATGAAGAATTATACAGAATAAAGCACACATATACATGATTTCCAAACGTGATTGAAAAATATTCCTAACTTTCTAAATCTAGGGTAAATTAAATAAGATAAAATAATAAAATATATTAGATTCTGAACCTATATGAATGATAATGCAAATCTGAATATTAAAGACATCAGTTTGGAGACCTGTAAAAATTTGGGAAAAATGCAGAAATCTTTATTTTTAATACAAATAGAAATGCAGATGTATAAAATGATCTGGATATTTACTCCATCAGTTACTATCAAAAGAAGACAACAAATTGTAATGCATATTATTTCTGAGTTAGTTGCATCAAAAAAAATCTAGAATACCAGAAATTTCTAACATGTGTTTAGAGATAATACAGGAGAGTTACTATTTTTTAATTAAAATCCTTATATAGTATTTAAAAATTTTTTTCATTATTTACACATATATTCAAAAATTTCACCAACGATACAAAGAATGACAATTGCAAAACTAATTTTAACTTAAGTGGCTATGAGATAAAATTTAAAATTATAAATTGCAATTGTTTCTTAACTAAATATATATATCTTTCAAATTACTTTTCAATCAGTCATATTGAATTTTAGGGAAAAAAAGTACAAGTTACCTGAAAAAGTGCTGTAAAAATTAATATAAGAATCATCATTCCACTAAACCTAATTATTATTTAGACCTTAATCAGAAATTTATAGTGACACAATTTCAAAATATCTAAATTAAAAATTTAACTTAGTTTTTCAATAGTGACTATTTTTTATAGAGGTTTAGTTTTAAATTTATAACAAATGAGCTTTTCTTAGACAAGGATTTTGCAATAAGTTTTTACTGCAAGAATTTGGTTAATTTTTCTTTATCGCTACATGATCATTTTATGCACACAATGACTAATTAATCTATTTCAATTTTAAATAGATTCTTAACCACTATAAATAATATGTTTAGTTCACAGTTGGGATTCAAAATTCTAAACAGCTGAATCAAAGGCATTCGGTTACCTTATCAGCATTTAAAACAAGAGACTTTTTTCTTTGCAATATTCCAACAATGGTTTTAATTAATGATTGAAATTGCATTCGAACACTCAAACGCTAAGTAGAGATGGAATATATATATATATATGTACACGGCTATTCAAATATATCTTAGACTGTTCAGAAAGAATCTTAGATATACTTAAAAATTTGTATTTTTCACTATATATATATATATATATATATATATATATATATATATATATATATATATATATGTACACGGCTATTCAAATATATCTTAGACTGTTCAGAAAGAATCTTAGATATACTTAAAAATTTGTATTTTTCACTTTATATTTCTCATTATGTTAAAATTGGATCAATGAATTAAATAAATTACTATTGCACAGTGAAATACTCAGAGGATTGTACTTTTATGTTCACCTGAGGAAAATGCCATAAAAATGAAGTTGTATTAAAATTGCCACTTTCCTACAAATTTTTAATTAAAGTAAAATTTTAATCATATTTTAGGTTTTAAATAATGGAAAATTTTTAATGTGACATACTTAAGCAAACTATAAAAGTAATAAATATGTATTCGTTATTAAAACATTTTTATTATTTTTATATTCATAAGAATAGTATTCAAACCCAATAAAATTAATTCCTAACTATACAGTGCATTAAGTTTCATACACGTTTAATGATTAAAATTGATCGCTTTAACCACGCCTAAATTTAAACTTTTTTTTTTTAATTCAACACCATAATAATTTAGATTTTGATCATTCTGATGAATTCCGATTATAAAAAATTAAGTTATTCCATGCGGTTTTTTATGACAAAAGCTCAAAAATATTCAAAGCATGAATTTATTAACATGCATTAACAGTAATCTTAGTATTTTCAGGGAAATGTCTAAATACAATAAAAACATGCAAAATAATTTTAAAAGTTTAATTTCGAAACAAAAATAAAATAGTAATGTTGCATTGTAAAACGTACTAGAAAATTTTTATAAATTTCAAAATATAACTTAAAATTAATTTTCAGTACGCCTTAAGCAATTTATTGATTGAGGCACAAACAGTGAAAAAATTAATTCATTTTTTATGTATTTATTTGTTTGAATTTCAATGTTTTACATTCGTATAAGCTATTTGATGTATACCTGTGATTAAGTATTTAATAATTAAAAAAACTATAAATAAAATTAATGGACGGCAAACTTATTTCTAAGTCTACATCAAACATTTATATAGAATTGGTGCCGATGGCAGGTTCTTTATTTTTCTTTTACAGCGCCATGCCAATTTTTAACGAAATAAGTTATATGAGCAAAAAAACGTTAACTAATGTGATGTTTAATGATTGGAATATTAAATTTATACATTTTCAATTAAATTTTTATGCATCTAATTAAATTTACAGCGATGGAGTATTATCGTAATTTTTAACTATTAATTTAATATATTATTCTTAGAATTTCCATTTAACTTTTTAATACAAAAAATTTAATAAAATTGTTAATTATAAAGCAAGATTTAAATATATTATGAACCATAAAAATATTGTTTTAAATTAATAATCGATTCATTTATGTATTTTTATGTCTGTTATTTGTTTCATTCTTTAGAGTAGTTAATGGCGAAATTAACAAAATAAACGAAACTATATTGCAACGTAAACTGGACGCCATTATGCAATGCGCGAGTAACAGTAAAAAGCTTTGAAAACTTTTCACACGGTACATAATTTATTATCCAATAATTATCATTAGAATAAAAATGATGATCTTATCTAAAAGCTAAGAAAAAAACCTTAGTAGATTTGTAAATTATATAAAAGTATGTTATTGTGTAATGAAAATTTTGGCATTGTCAGAAAATATGACTCAATTATCAGTAAGGAACAGTACAACGACTAGTAACGAAAGCAATACACCACAAATTGTTAAAATTTAAAAGATTAAGAACAAAATATATATAATTTCTAAGAAAGGAACGGCGTTCTTACTTACGAAGTTCAGTCTGACGAAACATTATTTTGAGAAGCTCATTTCAAATGAATAGTGTCCAGGGAAGAAATGCTAAGAACTTTCAAACTACTATTTCAGCGCAGTTCCTCCTTTGTTCTTCACAGCAGCCAATGAAATGAAGTAAAAACGTGCTGATTTCGTCATTCGCTTTGCATTCAATGCTTGTGTGGATGACATAACGTTATCTTAAGGCATAACAATTTTCTATACTTACTGAAAACAAAGAAGAACCACGTTCCAAGTTAAAATATTATGTTTGACAATAAATGCGAAAAAAAGAATAAATTTTGTAATAAATAATGCAACACAGGCTATTTTACAAAAATATACAATAAAAACATTACAATAATGGAAAAAATATTCTCAGTATTTTACTTTAAAATTTAAATTTCTTCATTTTTTACGCTAAGCACTGCATTAACAATTACAGGACGGTACTGATTCAAGTAGCTTGTTGCATTTTATCATATTTTAAGAATAAAAAGATATTTTACTCTTTATAGTTTGCACTGCTACAATTACGGAAGAAACTTTTAAGAATAAAAAGTTATTTTACTTTTGAGAGTAAAATGATTTTCTCATTTTTGAGGTACTTCGAATTTTAGCACAGCTTCGATTTTTAAATTAAACTTGATATTGTTTGGAATTGGTGTAATTTGGTAAGGAAGTTAAAGAAATGCTTTATAAATACATTTAAACAAATATTTCATAGATTATGGTCATGACATTTATAGTATAAATTTGAAAATTTACAATAGAAATCTTTTTTCAGAAAATAATGAGTCGTTTGTAAAACTAATCCTTAAAAAATTACTAACAATACACCATTTTGATACAAAAGGAAATAATAATATCTACAAAACAGAATAATACAAGAATCAATTAAAAATCGATTTTCGAACAATTTTACTTTTCTGTAACGAAATTATTTGGTTCAACTTATGTATTTCGAGTTAGAAATTTGATTATTTTTAATAACTGACAATTTATTGGGATCGACTGCAAATGGAGAATATCTTCTGCCATTTCATACCCTATTTAATAGAAAGTTTGGATTTCACACTTGCAGCAAAATTAAGATAATTCATTCTTAACAAGTTGGTATGATTTAACTTAGAAATTAAAATATTTATGAGTAAAACAAATTTTTTTATCATAAACTTTTTTAATTCGAATTAATTAAAACATTATTTCTGAAAACAAATTTTTAGTTACTATGAAGATAGTTTTCGCTTGACATTTTAAATAAATTCAGTTTATTCATTCATTGTCGTGTGGGGGTCAACATGGGGTGCGCTGCTCCACTTTTCCAACTGGACCATATTTTGGTGAGGAGTCCGACTACCTCAGTATACACATGCCATAGGGACCCGTTTATAGGGTAGGCAACCATTCACACCTCATTCATACAAGGAAAGGACAAAGACAGGGTAGATAGAGATAGAAAGTACATCCATGCCCGAACCAGGATTCGAACCCAGGACCTCCTTATCCGTAGTCAGGCACGCTGACCACTAAACAAGTTGATCGTCAATATATTTAGTTATTTTTGATATTTCAATTTATTTTGAAATTTGATTATTTTCAGATTTAATTCATTTTCATATTTGCAGTAGAAATGTATTTTAAAAAAGTTCATCAAATTAGTAAGAATAAAAATTTTCATAATATCAGTTTTTGGAAACAATGCAAAATGCTTGAAAAGTTGCATTTGAAATAGAAAATATGTTAACTGAAAAGATTAAAACAAATAAAATATTTCAGTGATAGTTTCATAAATTGAAAATTAAAATGTTAAAAAATTGTGGTATTATATAATGCATCGCATCAATTATTAAATGTAATTTTGCAAACACATTAAGTATTCAACTAAAAATTTAGTTTTATCTTTTAAAAAATAATTTTCAGTAAAAAATTTATATTAAAAAATTTATATTAAAAAAATTTATATAGAAATTTATATTTTTATTATTATTTAAAAAATAATAATAAAAAATAATTTTCAGATTTTTTGTTTCAAAAGATAAAAGTTAACTAAAAGTTAAAAACAAATTTAAAAAGACTACATTCAAAAAGACAATTTTCGGAAATTTGACTTTATAAAATCTGAAAACAAAAGTAATTTTTACAAAACAGGACATAATTAATTTTAAAATACAAAAGAAATATTTGTTTTACAAAATGACTGTTTTTCCTAAAATTTAAGAACGTAATTATGTAATATAAATAACAATACATTCAGAAGCGTAGCGACGGAGGAGAGGGGGAGCTATCGAACATCCGGTGCAGCTCGCAGAGGGGCGCCACATCATTTCACAGATGAACAAAATTTTCCAGAAAATTTCAACCTTATTTTGATCATAATATAAATTTTATTCAGAGAAATAAATTTTGCATTTTATAACTGTTGTGTCATGCCCAGAAAAAAAAAACGCTAGGGAAGAATTAGACTTGGAAAAGAGAAGAAAATAAGGGAAGAGCTGCTGGAGCTTGCCATAAACGTAATCTTACTCTTATATTTCGTTATTAATAGTGTAATCGTGCATAGCTTAGTTCCTTTTAAAAATTGTGTTCTGTTATCGATTTTCGTTTTTTTAATCAGATTATCGTTTTTCATTCGATTAATTCTTTCCTTTTCAAGTTTCATACTTAGTTTGAGGTATTTGATACAACTTTTTTTTGTGCTACAAATCTTGTAAATGTGTAAATAACGAAAATATAATAATTTTTTTCATATAAAATTTTTGGAATATCAGATTGGTCAGTTCCATTTTTATGTATATGAGTTTTTTTATTTCAAAATAAAATTATTTGCTAAATTATTTGTATTAATTTTATATGGTAATTTTTGGATCTATTAACTTAGGCAGAAAACAAAAGAGAAAGCTCATGAAATATACCTCTTACTTAGTTTTGTAAATACATCAAGATTCACAGTGCCCTTTATGAGTACTGGTTGTTATACAGGTTGTCTAAATCAAGTTATATTCTAATGAAAGTGGTAACAATTATATTGTTGTAGTTGTTTTCGTGTGCCAGCTAGGCTGGCAATATGGAGTGCGTTGCTCCACTTTTCCAAAAGAACCATAATTGGTGTGGAGTCCGAATTCTTCAGTACACACTTGCCATAGGTAGCCGTTTATTGTGTAGGCAACCATTTACAACACATTCATACGAGGGTAGGACAAAAACGGGATAGATAGAAAGTACATCCATACCCGAACCGGGATTCGAACCCAGGACCTTCTTATCCGCAGTCAGGTACACTGACCACTAGACAAGATGGGTGGCAGCAATTGTATTAACAAAGCAAATAAGTTTGTTTGACTCAAAATAAGAAAACGTTCAATGAATATTATTTCCGCTGGGTCTTGTCTGGATATGCTAATAATGCTAAAATTTAAAACATATAAAAAAAATTCGAAATTTATTGTTTTGAAATATTATTTGACGAGCTATTTAATGTCTGATAAGCAATATTTCGTAATATTACTCATAAGCAATATTCGTAATATATAAAAAGCAATTTTTACTTAATATTTTTTTATTTCGTTTTATAATAAAAAAATGTGTGAAAATTTAATCTTATTTTGACGGCAATAATGTAATAAAAAATTACTCGCAAAAAAGAAAATTTCATAAAACTGAAATATTGTTAATAAAAACTTGTGTAAGAATTTTATATAGTAGCTTATAGCATCAGAAAAATCGGATTTTATTTAAGTTATCAAGAAGCGATATAGAAAGATCAGTTTCATTTGTTATTGAGACTTTGTGAAATTATAATATTTATTGTTCCAAAATAAAATTTAAAAAAAAAACTTGCATTTTTATCTCAGGCTTTTTTGTAGCCTTTAAGCCTAGTATAGCGTTGTACTCGGTAAGAAAATTCCTGTATAAACAAGTTTCCTATTCGCAGTTCCCTATGTCCAAAATATTGTTTCCGACACCAAATTGACCTTTAAAGAAAGGGGGAAATTTTTTACGCAAAAGCATTGCAGTAAATCGAAATGAAGGATATCGAGAACTAATAACCTCCAAATTTTAGAAAAAAACATAAACTTTCTTTCACTTTTATTGTTCACACGGTTAGTAATTCGTTTCTCCCCAAACAATGTTTCATCGGAAACAAAAATGTAAACTTTTGAAAAAACCCGGATTTTGATATTTAAAATATTATTACCATAATTAGTATTTTCTGTCTACTTTTTATTCTTTTGATTTGAATATTTCTTTCATATTTTTACTGGTATAAATATTTACTAAATTATGCTTGCAGAGTTTTGAAATTTAAGTATTAAATTACTTATTATTTAAATTAATCTTAATTTGAAAAATGTTTAAATGTTTTCATTCGGGAAAAAATTCGAAATTTTTATTTGATTAGTAATTTTGTTGGGGCTTTAAACCTTGTACTGATAAATTCTTGCTTCAAATGGTAAAAATCAATTTATATATATATATATATATATATATATATATATATATATATATATATATATATATATATATATATATATATATATATATATATATATGTATGTATGTATATGTATGTATATATATATATATATATATATATATATATGCTTTTTTTAATTTTATTCTTTTTTGTATGCTTAAATATACAGAACATATTTTTTAATTAATTAGCTCAATTTATATAAAAATAAATCTTTTAACTTGAAAAAATCCTTCAAGCAAATTATAAAGAAATTGGACATATTTCTCATTCTACTTTGTAAAATTTTAAAAATTAAGATAGTCTTTAAATGATCTTAATTTTTAAAATTTTACAAAGTAGAAAGAATTTTACAAAGTATATATTGAAAGAAAAAAATTATGCCATTGCAGGAACAGTATTTCCAAAGTTATTCATAATAGAAATAAATTTTGAAATTTATAAAAGTTAACCCTTATTTTAATAATAAAATATTTTTCAATATCCTTAGAAAATTTACTTCTAAAATAAACGATTGAGAAAATTTCTCTAAATAAAGTTATGCAATATAATAGTTAAAATATATACAATGTCTCACAAAAGTGATGGAACACTTGTGCTTTACCAAGGGGAACTGTAATAAAATACATTAAAAATACATGTACAAATTTTTTGTGGTTGTGTTTCATACTTAAATTTAGTAACAATTATTGCATAACATACATTTTGTCAAAATATTAAAATATTAATTTAATAAAAATATAGTTGCTTAGAACGGAGCAAAAAATAGCTCACATACAAGTGATAAGACACCATTTGTTGCATAACTAATGGTGTCCCATCACTTGTTATCACTAAAGTTGCTACTGATTTACAAGCTATATATGGAGTAATTGTTAATCCTGAGATTATTGGAAGAGTAATTCGATCAGCTGAATATCACGGTAGAGAGTAGACAGGAAAAAATTCTTCGTAAGTGAAAAGAGTAGAAAACTCAGACTGGCTTTCGCAAAATCTATCATAAATAAAAATTTTGATTACTGGATAAAGTTATTTTTGCTGATGAGAGTAAATTAAATATATTTGGTTCTAACGGTAGAATCTTGGTGTGGAGAAAATCGAGGGAAGAATTTCGTAAACAAAATTTTGTTCCAACAGTAAAACATAATTGAGGAGGAGTTATGGTACGTGGGTGTATGTCGTCCGCTGGAGTTGGTAACCTTGTTTTTATTGACAGTAAAATGGATCAGTACAAGTATATTGACATTCTAAAGCAAAATTTGAAATCTTCAGCACGAAAATTGTACCTCCATATCGATTTTAAATTCTACCAGGACAATAACCCCAAACACACTGCTTTGAACGTTAGACTCTAGCTGCTGTATAACTGTCATGAAATAATAAAAACACCACCACAATTTCCAGACTTAAATCCCATAGAGAATATTTGGCAAGAGCTGGAATCAAGAATTCGCAAACACACCATTTCTTCAAAACAACAATTAAAATCGGTGCTTCAAAAAGAATGGAATAAAATCACTCCAGAAATCACAAAAAAATTAGTCAAATCCATCCCAAGAAGATTAAATCCTGTTATAAAAGTAAAAGAAAATCCTACAAAATATTAAAACCTTTTAAAAAGTAAAATTTTTGGATAAATATTTGATGGAAAAGTAAGTGTCCCATCACTTATGTGAGTTTTTTTTTTGCTCCGTTCTAAACAATTGTATTTTTATTTAATTAATATTTTAATATTTTGACAAATGACAAAATTTTAATATGTAATAATTGTTACTAACTTTAATATGAAACACACCCACAGAAGATGTGTCGATGTATTTTTAATTAATTTTATTACAGTTTTCTTTTGTAAAGCACAAGTGTCCCATCACTTTTGTGAGACACTGTATTTTATTTCAGCACTTGTAGTAAGTAATCCTGATAATAATTTGAATCAATGAAAAACTCGAGAAAATTACTTAGAGAGAATATCAGTTTTGAGGAAAAAAATTATTAACAATATTATATATATTGTTTGGCTGAAAAATTTTGATTGTATTAAATGTGCATAATTTTATTTGAATTTATGTGTGTTTTCAAATAAATTTATTTTAGTTTTTGATTTAAGAAATTTGCAAAATGTTTTTGTTGTTTCTATTATCGTTTCGCTGCTTACCTGCATTTTACATTAATAACGCTGTGGCATAATTTAGTTGTCTAATGTGAAATCAGATGGAGACTTATGAACAAAGATTTTCTAGTTTTGGAATCAAAAAATTTGGATTTATGGTATAAAAACAAAGTATTCATCAGTTAGAAATATTACATTTTGTGATTTAAATTTTTTAGAATGCAAATAATTTTGGTTTGCATTAACGTTCTGAATGACATAATTTAAAAAGCTATTTTAAATGCAAAATTTTCCGTAACATTAAAGATACTTTTTACTGGAATTTTTCTGAAACTAAAAAAATAAAATAAAATGTTCAGTTAAATGTTCAGTCAAAATGAAATGTTTAAAAAGATATCGTTGTGAAACATCAGGTCAGTTGATCCTAAATTAGGGTTGCAAAGACTTAATTTTTTGCAATAAATAGTTAAAGTTTGCAAGGTGAGTAAAATGTTAGAATATTTGAAAATTTGTTAGGATATAAGATATAGCATGCGTTCAACGCTTAATGATCAGCAATTTATAGTCTTTCATAGAAAAAATAATGCACAATTAAACGGGAATAAAAAATTTTAATTGCTTCAGTTGGTTAACAAACTAAAAAAAAACATTTAAAAATTTTAAGACATTGTTAGGGAAATGTTAGATTATTAAAATTGATTTTCTTAAAAGAAAAAAATTAAAGGATGAATAAATAATATCCCGACTTCTAAATTGTAATATTAGGATCAAGGCCTACAGTACCTATATCTGTTTTCCTAACAGAGCCTATAAGTGTGAAGCATATGTCCCGGTCAGGTAGTCAGCCCAAAGCGAAGAGTCCCCGGTATTTAGTTCCAAAGCATGCTTGGTACTCAGCTTTTCGACCCACTGAAGGGATGAAGAGTTGCGTCTACCCTGACAGAGAATCGAACTTCGAACCAGTGCATCGGAAAGCGCGAGACGCTACCACTAAGTCATCGGACTTGTTCAATTTTAAAGTTTGAGGGAATTTAATCATACAGATTTTTATGGAACAGAACTCTATACAAAAATTTGTGGCTCCAAGAAGTTACTTCTGCTGTAGAAAAGAAATTATAAACCTAAAACCCCCTTAGAATTTATGTGTAAATCTCATAATACTTTTAACAAAATTTTAAATTTCTATATTTTTAAGTTTTGGGGTGGTCAAAATGTTATAATAATAACACCTTTATTAAAAAGTAATACTTCCTGATCTCATATGGTAAAGATGTTTCCTCACACATGTATGAAAATTGCCATTCAAATACTTTTAACTATTTCTACACTGATTGCAAGCTGTGCACCCTCGTTCAGCAATTTAAAATTAATTTTGACGTATTTACGATCCATTATGAGTCAAAACCGTCTAAATGATTTAATATTTTTATGTATAGAAAAAGAAAAATTTGAAATGATCCATTTTTTATGAAATAATTAATCATTTTGCTTCAGCAAAGGCAAGAAAAATGTGTGTAGTGTATTATTCAGATTATAAATAATTACATATGCTCTTAAATCTATTATATATATTGAATTATTTCTCTCATGCTTAAAAAACTTTATATTTTAAAAACTATTAGGTCTACCGGAAAGTTCTGTCCGCTCCGGTTATAATCAGTTTCAACAAGTATTCAGCTCAACAAACCATTTCCGACCATATTCGGAAACTAGGGTTTGTGTGGAAGTATTCGAGATGGGTGCCACACAAGTTAATTGAGAAGAATTTGAATGATTGAATCATCATCTGCACATTTCTGCTTGCACGCACCCCTCAGGGGGTTTACCTTCTTTAGGTAAACACGGGTGTCACAATCCCGAGGTACCCTAGTGATCTGTCCTCTTCTTTCTTTTCTTCTCTCCTCTACTCTTCTGCTTTTTCTTCCTCTTCTCCCTCAGTGTGGTTGCCTCGTAAGAGGTTGAGGGCTCCCCTTGAGTAGCTTTCGCCGCTCTGTTGCTATTAGCTACTCTTGAGGATTAAATCACCCACGTGTTTGCCGTGCGTGGAGACCCGTGTCCCTGGAAAGGAGGATCCTGGTAATTGAGGCCTCCAGAGACCAACACATTGCTTTGGCCTCTGCTTCAGGTAAACGGGAGGTGTGTTGTGGTCCTCAGCACATCAATCGGCTTTATGGATCAAGCGATCGGTACATCTACTGGGTGACTCGTTAAGGGTGGAGGCCACTTCAGGGATGTACTGTGAGCGTATAGGACCTGGCTAGCACTGGTGCAGCTGGTCTGCATCCCCTTGTTGGACTCGGTGGTGGGTGGTGCCGTCAGGTCCCGAATTTTCCATTTTCATTATGGAAACGAACATATTTTCTACTCTCCCACGGGAGCAAACCTTGTCAATAATAAAAGCCAGATTCTACATTGTAAAACGGAAAGAGGGTACATTTGATAACGTATCCCCTTTCCTAATCCAAAAAGGTATATCTGGAAACATAGGAGAAGCAAAGAGCATTCGGAAACTTCGTTCTGGTGATCTTATGGTAGAAGTTGCTACTGATGCACAGTCAACTCTCATAAGCAGCATGAATATGCTTGCTAATCTTGAGGTGTCCGTCCAACCTCATATTAATCTTAACTTTTCACGTGGTGTGGTATCCGCCAAGGATTTATTAAATACGCCTGCGGACGAGATATTAGAAAATCTCAAAGATCAAAAGGTCTGTGCTGTAAAACGCATCACTATCAGACGAGATGGGCAGGTTATAAATACCAAACATCTCGTACTGACATTTGCGACGCCAGACCTGCCGCAGCATATTAAAGCTGCGTATATGCATCTATCCGTTAGGCCATTTATTCCAAATCCTTTGCGTTGTTTCCAGTGCCAGAGATTTGGTCACTCTAAAGCGGCTTGCAGGGGCAAACTGACTTGCGCTCGCTGCGCAGCAGTTGGCCATGACAGTTCGTCTTGTACTGCAAAGGAGAGGTGTGTCAACTGTAAGGGTGACCACCCCTCCTACGCTAGAAGTTGCCCTATCTGGATACTGGAAAAAGAGATCACAACCACCAAAGTTAAGAATAATTGTTCCTATCCTGAGGCGAGACGGGCTGTTGCAGCTCGCACACCTCAAGTAGGAGTCAGCTATGCGACTGTCGCCGCAAAAGTCACCAGAACGACTAGTACACAAACGGATGCTCTTTCGCTTCCAATAGTCAAATTACCCCCTACATCTGAGAAAAGGCAAAAAACATCCACAACTACTCTCCGTAAAAAAGCTCCGATGGCTAAATCTAAAGCCCTCAAGGCCTTAAAACTAAAATCTGCTAAGGAGGGCAATTTTAGGTCTTCCATATCCACCCGTAAAGCCTTAACCCTGGAAGCTGACGCTGTTTATCTACATCCCTCCGACGAAGATCTGTCACTCGAGGAGATGTCAGATGACATGCCTTACAGCTCCGGGAAAGGAGCTTTTCAAAATAAACAATAACTTCCTTTGTTTCTTGGAACTGCCATGGTTTGCGTTCTCATCATGATGACATCAAGTCTATAATTTCAGCCTACAACCCCGCATGTGTTGCACTTCAGGAAACATTCCTGAAGTCCAGCAATAACTTTTCCATGCGTGGGTTTAAAAGCTTTAGAAAAGACTGTGGTGATGATGGTGCAGTGTCTGGAGGTGTTTGCATATTAACATCTAACAACTATCCCAGCACTGCCCAGCATTTAAATACTACACTACAGGCTGTAGCTGTGCGAATTCACACATCATGCTTGTTGACAGTCTGTAGTTTGTATTTGCCACCACATGATGTCATCCGCCAAGAGGAACTTGATGCATTAATAGATCAGCTGCCAACACCATTTCTGTTGTTAGGTGACTTTAACGGTCATAGTTCTTTGTGGGGAAATGATAATACTAATTCTCGCGGTCGGCAGATAGAGCGGTTTATTTCAGATAATAGTCTCTGTCTGCTTAATACCGACGAGAAGACATATTTCCATGTACCCACAAGAACATTTCATTCTCTCGATCTGGCCATTTGTTCACCATCTCTTCTGCCATTGTTAAATTTAATTGTAGGAAATGATCTGCACAACAGCGATCATTTTCCTCTCGTCATCACCCAGACTGGAGGTAGTAGTGTAGAACAGCGTCTACCTACTTACGTGTACAGTCGGGCAGATTGGACGTTATTTACACAATTGGCAGATATTGATAACGAAATGGTTATGATCGATGATATTGATAATTCTGTATTTAAAGTCACTGAAACAATTATTAATGCAGCTGATACATCAATACCAAAAAGTTCCTCATTACCACACCGGCGTTGTAAACCATGGTGGAATAATGAATGTCAACAAACTTATAAAAAACAGAGGAAGTTATGGGGGTTATTTCGGAGGTACCCCACAACGGAGAATCTCATCGCCTTTAAGAGAGCAAAAGCATTAGCTCGCAGAGCACGTCGTCGAAGTCAGAAGGAATCCTGGTCTCGCTATGTATCCTCTATTACTTCTTCCACATCCAGTAAACAGTTGTGGAGAAGAGTGAAAGCAGCCAATGGAATATATAGAGAATTTTCCATTCCTATTTTGAAATCCGGAGCTGCCATATACTCTTCTCCTAAGGACATTGCTAACGTCCTTGGTGAAATCTTTGCTAGCGTCTCAAGCAACGACTCTTATAGTCCTTCGTTCTTAAGGACAAAGAGTCGTGCTGAGCGAACACCAATTCGTTTCAACCATGGACAAGCTTTGCCTTACAACTGTGAATTTCGGATGTTGGAATTGAAGAGAGTATTACAGCAGGCCCATGATACTAGCCCAGGACCAGATGGAATCAGCTATCAAATGCTTCGTCATTTAAGTCCAGATTCCCTGTTGAACTTACTTTATCTATTCAATAGGATCTGGACTGAAAATAAATTTCCATCACTTTGGAGCGAAGCAATAGTGATTCCAATCCTTAAGGCTGGTAAGGATCCTTCTGTTCCTTCAAGTTATCGACCAATAGCTCTGACGAGTTGCTTGTGTAAGACTCTCGAACGTATGGTCAATGCCCGCCTCATCTATGTCTTAGAAACAAATAAATATATCCATATCAATCAGAGTGGCTTCCGTAAAGGAAGATCCACTCTTGATAATATTACATACTTGGAAACGCAGATCCGCAATGCATTTGTGCGGAGGAATCATCTCGTTTCCATTTTCTTCGACATAGAGAAGGCTTATGACCGTACGTGGCGTTATGGAATTCTCCGTAGGATGTATGATTTTGGCTTTAGGGGTAATTTGCCGATGTTTATACAAAACTTTTTACGCTCCCGTGGTTTTAAAGTTCGGATAGGAACATTTTATTCTGATCATTTTAATCAAGCTGAGGGTGTACCTCAGGGTTGTATATTGAGTGTCACCCTTTTTATCCTTCATATTAGCAGCATACTCCATAAATTATCACCTTCTGTTTATGGTACATTGTATGTTGATGACTTGCAGATATCTTGTGAAGGGTCTAACATGAATTTAATTGAGAGACAATTACAAACATCTGTTAATAAAATTGCTGCATGGTGTGCAGAGAATGGCCATACACTATCTCCTAGCAAGAGCAATTGTGTCCATTTTTGCAGGAAGACTAGCTTCCACAATGATCCCGTCATTTGTATAAACAACACACCTATACCAGTGGTCAGTGAGGTAAAATTCCTCGGAGTGATATTTGACCGTAAATTAACCTTTCTTCCGCATATATTATATCTGCGGAAGAAGTGCGAGCGATCGCTCAATATCCTCAAGGTGCTTTCAAATACATCTTGGGGTGCTGATCGCACGTCACTCCTCCGAGTTTACCAATCACTAATTTTATCCCGCATAGACTACGGTTGTGTTGTTTATGGATCCGCTAGGTCTTCTGTTTTACAAAGATTGGACACTATTCATCATTCTGCTCTGAGAATATGTTCGGGCGCATTCCGCACATCACCCGTCCAGAGTCTATATGCAATTTGTCAACAACTGCCTTTAGACCTGAGACGAATGCAGCAGTCTCTCAATTATTATGCTAAGATCATGTCTGACCCTCATCATCCATCACGTGCCATGATTCCTACATCTGCCCTTAAAAGACTCTATAATGCTCGTCCAAGGAGCATTCCACCTTTCCTCCTTAGAATAAAACCTCATGTGTTACTATCTGACCTGCATGATGTTCGAATAAGTATCACAAATCGAACTTCACATCCACCCTGGTATGAGCCACAATGTAAAATAATCAATCCCTTTGCAGAATTCAAAAAATCGGACACGTCTCCTATTGTTTTCCATCAGCTCTATTCTTCTCATCGCTGTCAGTTTGATTCTTATCAACCTATATTTACAGATGGTTCAAAATCTGCAGGACATGTTGGCTGTGGAGTTTATATTGATAATATAGCTCTTAGTTACAGCCTTAATATGTCCTGCTCCATCTTCACTGCTGAAGCAACTGCTATACTAAGTGCGCTTCAGTATGTGGTTAGTAAAGAATCAAACAAATTTTGTATTTACACTGACAGCATGAGTGTTTTAGATGCTGTGGAAAATGTTAATGTTACTAGTCATCCGGTTGTGTCGCAGATTTTCGATGAAGTAGACTCTCTAAAGTGCAAGGGATATGATATTGTTTTTTGTTGGATCCCAGGGCATGTAGGTCTTGATGGTAACGAAAAGGCTGATGCAGCTGCAAAGTCTGCATCTACTCCACTTCAGCCTTCCGTTCCACTTTGTGATGCGAGAAAAGGTGTGAAAAGTTTTGTCCATAAACTTTGGCAGGAATCATGGAGAATGCAAGTCAGCAACAAATTGTATACCATAACCTCATCTCTCATTTCATTTCCAGTTTTACCTTTACGAAGTGCGGATGTTAAATTAACCCGCCTTCGTATTGGACACACACGTTTCACTCACAAACATTTATTCCTAAATGAATTAAAACCTTGGTGTGAAACGTGTGATGAACCATACACTGTGTTTCATATTTTAATTTCATGTTCTGATTTTAACCAACATCGTTTTAAATATTTTAAGACTGATCTTTTAACGATGCGGGATTTGCTGGGCGAACCACCGCATCGAAATATTTTTGCTTTTTTAAGAAGCATTGGTTTTATTGATTATATATAATTTTAAATTAAAGATTTTTATTTAATTACTTATAACATTTTACAGATTTAGTTTAGTTTTTTTCATCTTATATGTTTTAGATATAATTTAATCATTTATATGTTGGGTGTTTGTTTATATTTTATGTTAATAATCTTATAAATATTTCTTATATTTTTAAAGAAATTTTAAAAGTTGATTGGTTTCAAAAAAAATTAATTAAAAAATATTATATAAAAAAAATATTCTGGCGCAGCTTGTCCTTATTTGGACCTTGCGCCATAAAACTCAACCAACCAACCAACTGCTTGCACGCAACAAAATCGAACCCTTCTTGGACCGGATCATAACTGGGGATGAAAAGTGGATTACCTATAAAAACATCATAAGAAAAAGGGCATATTGTGAACCCAGAAAACCTGCCCCCTCTACCTCTAAACCGAAGTTTAGCCTGAACAAGAGAATGTTGTGTATATGGTGGGACATTCGAGGACCAATACATTTTGAGATGTTGAAACCAAACGAAAGGCTAAATTCGGAGAGGTACTGTCAGCAATTGGATAAATTAAAAACAGCACTCCAAGAAAAGAGGCCGGCGATGTTCAATAGGAAGGACATCATACTGCTTCATGACAATGCCAGGCCACATGCTGCTTTGGGACTCGTCAGAAAGTCGCAGAGCTAGGCTGGGAAATTCTGTCGCTTCCACCATACTCCCCGGACCTAGCACCATCTGATTATCACTTGTTTCTGTCCTTACAAAATTTCTTGCAGGGCAAACAATTCAAGAACGAAGAAGATATCAGACAAGCACGGGTTCAATTTTTGGCCTCTAGAGATAAGACATTTTTTAAAAAGGGGATATACAAATTGCCATCACGCTGACAAAAAGTCATAAATAATGATGACAATTATATAATTCAATAAAGTTTATCCAAAGTATGAAAAAATGTATTCCTTTGTTTCATTCTAAAACGGACAGAACTTTCCGGTAGACCTAATATAATATATTGTATAGTATATAAAATAAATAAAATATCTCTTTTTTAATTAATTCTAAATCACATATATATAAGTCAGATTATTTTTTTGACACTTTTCCGAATCCAATACTAACCACAACCAATACCAAACAATATTTCCGAATCCAATACTACTTTTAAACTGGAATTGTATTTTATTTCAAATTTAAATCTTAGCTTGAATTTTTAAATTAATATATTTTCCATTATTTGATAGTAAGTACAATATTCCGTTATTATTTGCGTTATATTCTTATTACAAGTATACTTTATTAATTGTAATGCATTATATAAAGTTATAGTATACTCTTATTACTTAATACATTTTAATCCCATATTTATATCGTATTACTATTTTTTCAATGGGGCGCCAGAAAAGGTATCGTACTCATTCGCCAATTATTCCCGTAACGTTACTGGAGCCAGACATAATAAAATTTATTTCAATCGAAAGATTGAAATGGGCACGACACTTGATCTTGATGAAGAATGGTCGAGCCCCCAAGCAG
This sequence comes from Latrodectus hesperus, assembly GCA_037975125.1. NCBI lineage: Eukaryota > Metazoa > Arthropoda > Arachnida > Araneae > Theridiidae > Latrodectus > Latrodectus hesperus. The sequence continues at coordinate 80,830 of JAJQOW010000294.1, forward strand.
GATCATCTTTGCTATACTAACTGGAACCGGAAAAAAGAAAAAATCAAGCCAAATTCTTGAAATAGATCTGAAGATTTTCAAAATTAAAAAATGGAAGAATCTATTAAACCACCGGTAGATCTTCTTCTTCTTAGAGTTGAGTTTGTATTACATTGTGCACCTCTGCTTTTATCAGCCTTTTGTACTATGAACTCCAAACCCAATGTTTCCTAGTTCCAGTTGCTCGGGTCACCCACTTTATTCATAAAGTCCGATAACCCTTTAATGGAGTCTAGGTGTAACTCTCTAGTATGGATGATGCCTAAAGAAGTTAATCTAGGGAGGGCAAGGGCCTCGCATTCGCAAATGATATGCTTGGCCGTTTCCTCTTGCGTATGACATTTCCTGCAGATAGGGTCTTGCTGAAACAGTCCCATTTTATGGAGGTGTTTTCTGAAATAGTAGTGCCCAATTATGAAGCCTACGATTAAACGTATCTTCTGTCTATAGCATCTTAGAATTACCGGTAGGTCTTGAAATCAACTCTGCGGAAGGACATGGCCCACCCTGGGCTGACTTGCCACTGAGGAAGAAAAGAAAATCGGTATCTTACATTCTCTCGAAAATAAAACTGTAAACCGAATTCCTGAGGGCTGCGATGGCCTATTTGGCTTGAGCATTGTTCTCATAATCGGAAGTTAGTGAGTTCGAATCACTTCCGACCGAAGATCCGTCGTGTTCGCTAATGGCAGTTGGGACACGTTGAAACCTGGCATGGTCGCAATGTCCTCCAAATGAAATTATACCTCTGGGGGTGGCAAGCCAAGCATTGGGGGTTCTCTGCTTGGTCCCTGATTCAAAACCACGGAGACTTCACCCGGTTGCTTCTATCTAACTGATAGAGCCCAATTCAGGGTTAGGTACAGGGAAGCATGCTGCTGCAACAACAACAATACCGAATTCCTATATGTTAGTACATTTTAAAGTTAAACAGACATCTTAAAATTCCAGACATCATGTATTATTTTAAACACTGAAATCAGTATCCATTTCTTATTTGACTATTTGTTTAATTTTATTTTCTGTTGCATTTTATATCCGTGAATCCTTAATCCTGTTACATTTGAAGTTCTTACTGTATTTTAATTCATTGAAATGCTACATGGCACTCAATACATAAGATTAAATATCGTTGTTATATACAGTGAAAAGATACATTTATTTGTTATTGAAAATAACAATAAATCAATGATGGAAAAAATATTCATTGTTTAATTCTCAGCATCTGTATAAAGCCAATTTATTAGACAGTAATAGAATAGAACATACACTGCTGGACAATTGCTAAGGACGGATCACAAATTTCAATGTAGCATAACATTAAGCGAGACATGAGGCCTAGTAGGATAAAATATAGTTGCCACACTGTTCAGACATTAGAATAAAGAATATTTATTGTTCTGGAAAGTACAAAAGCTGTGAAACATCTGAAAGAAAAAAAAAATGTTCATTTGATGCTGCATACGGAAAAATGGAACAATGCATCTAAAAGTCAGCAGGCACCTTGAAGAAAGGTATCAATACGAGATATGTCCATCGTGGAGTGTGATGCAACATTACACACGTCGTATCATACTTTGCACAACATTATCCAGCAGCTGTTGAGGTAATTTATCCCATCCCACTGGGAGGGCACGGATGAGGGTGTTCTTGTTTGTCGGAGGATAGTTTCGACCAGCAACTTGCCTCCTCAAAGCATCCCACACATTTTCAATGGGTTTTAGATCTGGAGAACGTGATGGCCATACGAGGCGTTGAATACCCTCGCTGTCTAGACAATCCTGAACAGCGAGTGTTCATGACATGTTGCATTGTCGTCCATAATAACAAATTTATCACCGACAGCACCACGGAAAAGACGAAGCATGAGGAAGTAGAACTTCATTAATGTATCATTGGCCCGTCATAGCCCCATTCGCAACCACATGTAGGGGTGTGCGGCCATTGATCATGATGCCGGCCTACACCATGACACTGCATGTCGGATATCGGTCCATTTCCAGGATATTTTCTGGACGATAAGCAGTACCACTCTCGCGCCAGATCAGTTGGCGTCTACAATCCGATGACAGACTGAACCTACTCTCATCTGAGAATAGTACGCATGCCCAGTCCTGTTTAGTCCAATTGCGATGCTCACGACACCATTGCAAACGGGCAGTACGGTGCTGTCTGGTCAATGGGATACACACAACAGGTCTGCGCGCGCATAGTCCTCCTCCCCTCAAACGTCTGGAAAGAGTTTTTCGGGAGATATGCTTTCCTGAGGCAGCAAAAAACTGATTCGCCTCCTGCTGAGCTGTGGTTTTCCTGTTCCTTTTTGCTGATAGGACAATATCTCTGTCTTTTGCAGGAGTCGTACTTCTAACACGCCCTCCCCCATGCCGCCTACTACACATTCTAGAAGTTTTAATAACTTCCCCAGCCGTGAAACAATGCTGTGAGCGATGTCGAACTCCCTGGAAACATCTGTTATTTTTCGCCCTTCTTCGACCTTTCCAATAATTCGGCCATGCATAAAATCATCTAAGTGATGTCGGGAAGACATGCCAAAAATTTCAAGTTCGTCTATTAAATCTTTCCTGTAAAACTTTGACTTGAAACAACAGCTGTCCACAAGCGTCAAAACATTTAAAGCTCTTATGAACGCTATCACGTGATGAACAGACGTGGAAAAAAATTTGCATATGCATACTTTTTCTTTCTATATCCCGCACTTAATCTAATTTTCCACATTTTGCTTCCTTTCATTCTGTGGTTGCTATGGATGATAGTGTTATCCGTCCTTAGCAATTGTCCAGCAATGTAGTACGCGATATACTTACGCTTGCCAGATTTCTTAAACGGTCAACCGAACCACCAGAATGCCTCCAGTATACCTGGTAAACAAAGGTACAGCTTTTGGCGGATTTTTAGACTGCTTTAAAGGATAGTTTATTCACAGTGCTATGAATAAATAATTACTGATCAGGAATTTAAACCAGGGGGAGATAATAAATGGAGCACACAAGCATATACATTTAACAGTTTTATTTCCTACGTATTGATATTTGTAAATTACTTAAGCAATTAGAAACATTTTGAAAATAAGGAATAAAAATTTAAGCAATATTTGCAAGTACTTTTCATTTGTAAAGAATTTTTAGAAAGTCCTTTTTTGTGGTTTTAATCTTTTGTTATAAAAGCTAATTCAATATTACTTTTACATGTAATCAATTTTTTTACTCTAAATAACTTCTTCAAACCCCTATCATCAGTCCATGTGCTGTTGATCAAAGAAATACTTTCTCAACTTATGCCCAAAGTAAGCAGATGCCATAGTTAACAATCTTTATCACTGTACCCTATTTTTTCACTTGAAATAATCACAGCTCTGACAGTCCCTTCTTGCTACTACTGTTCCTGATTGGACGGCAGATACTCTTTAACTAGCACAATTTCGATAAAACAATTTCGAAAGATTATGTATTTTCATCTCGGGTACATCAAGACTGCTGTTAATAATTTCAAAACAAGTTTCATCATTTTTCTAATCAACAGCATTTACTATTTTGGTCCGATTGACCCATGGAAACTGTTCATCGTTTCCAAAATTATACTCCCAGAAATCCAAATATGAGATGAATCCCAGAAAAGCCATCAAATTCTTCTTTCACACTGTTACGGACTACATTCCCGCAGATGTTCTTTGCTCTTCTATTACTATTTTGGTCCGATTGACCCATGGAAACTGTTCATCGTTTCCAAAATTATACTCCCAGAAGTCCAAATATGAGATGAATCCCAGAAAAGCCATCAAATTCTTCTTTCACACTGTTACGGACTACATTCCCGCAGATGTTCTTTGCTCTTCTATTACTATTTTGGTCCGATTGACCCATGGAAACTGTTCATCGTTTCCAAAATTATACTCCCAGAAGTCCAAATATGAGATGAATCACAGAAAAGCCATCAAATTCTTCTTTCACACTGTTACGGACTACATTCCCGCAGATGTTCTTTGCTCTTCTATTACTATTTTGGTCCGATTGACCCATGGAAACTGTTCATCGTTTCCAAAATTATACTCCCAGAAGTCCAAATATGAGATGAATCACAGAAAAGCCATCAAATTCTTCTTTCACACTGTTACGGACTACATTCCCGCAGATGTTCTTTGCTCTTCTATTACTATTTTGGTCCGATTGACCCATGGAAACTGTTCATCGTTTCCAAAATTATACTCCCAGAAGTCCAAATATGAGATGAATCACAGAAAAGCCATCAAATTCTTCTTTCACACTGTTACGGACTACATTCCCGCAGATGTTCTTTGCTCTTCTATTACTATTTTGGTCCGATTGACCCATGGAAACTGTTCATCGTTTCCAAAATTATACTCCCAGAAGTCCAAATATGAGATGAATCACAGAAAAGCCATCAAATTCTTCTTTCACACTGTTACGGACTACATTCCCGCAGATGTTCTTTGCTCTTTTATTACTATTTTGGTCCGATTGACCCATGGAAACTGTGTTCAACGTTTCCAAAATTATATTCCCAGAAGTCCAAATATGAGATGAATCCCAGAAAAGCCATCAAATTTTTCTTTCACACTGTTACAGACTATATTCCCGCAGATGTTCTTTGCTCTTTTATTTTTCATACTGCACAGAAATAAATGACAAAGTAATTAATCTAAATAATCCATGTTAATTTTTAAAAAAATTTTTTTCTTCATCTATAAAATAATACTTAATTTTTACCGGTACATGAAGTAAACCGGCCGGTATTTTGCCTGAAAATTGGAACTGTCCCAGTCACAAAGAGCAACGCCTAGCTAGCTTAATTATAATGCAATATAGATGACATATTATAATAATAATATTTTATATTTATCAGTCACATTGTTCCATATTAAAATGTATTATTTTATAATGGCTATCACATGAATATTTGCACCCAGAATTGTTTGACAAAAAGTTACTTTTTCAAGCTAAAAATTTTACTCAAAAATTAAGTTTTATCATGTGTATTGCATTTTAGAAGATAATATAAGTGGTAAAGCTTCTTCATGGTTCGCTCATGAAATATTGTGAGAGTCCTGTTTCTACCATATTAAATAATTTTGAACTAGAAAATGATTGAACTAAGAAAATACCATTGATACATATAAATAATCTGTGATGTTTAAAAAATAGCTTCTCCTCCTAATACCTATAAAGCTGAGCAGGAACTACTAATGAATCAATATTTTCAAGAAATTGCTAAAATACATAAATGCATAAATACAGAAAAAAATTAAAGTTAAAAAAATATTATCTAATATATTCGTAGTCAGTTTAATATTTTTTTAAACAAAAATTATTTTTAAAAATTTGAAAAATGTGACTGGATATTTTGAAATTTCAAGTCTCTAGCATTTATAGAAAAAGTGGAAATAATAAATTTAATATAAAAAGAAATTATAATTAATAAATAATAGGTAAAGTGGAGAAGCAATTAGTTAATAATCAATGAACTAATCTGATGAAGAAACGGAAACATCATCGTACCACAGACGATAGAAAATTTTCTTACGATAATTACAAACTGACCACATAATTACCAAATTTAAAAAACGTTTAAGGTATTTTTAAATTCCTTATTATTTGGAAGAAAATCGGAACCAAGCGTATTTTCTGAAATCATTTATCAAAACTTAGATAAATAACTTTCTACTATATATATATATAAAATGCAAACTTAGATATAGAATTGAAAAGCACAAGAATATATAACGAAGCTGGCCATATTGGTACTTTATTCCATTTTTATCTATGTATCTTTGATATTTTTTGAAATTTCTTCCAAGTATTTTCAATGTATTTTGTTTCATTGTATTCACTGTATTTTATAAAATATACTATTAACTAATATATATATATATATATATATATATATATATATATATATATATATATATATATATATATATATATATATATATATTAATATAAAGAAAAGGCATATATAAATATAAAGTAATAAATACATACTGAAAATATAACGTTGGAACTACAATGCATAATAAAAAATCTAGCCAGTGCAAAAGCAGCTAAAGAAAGATTTGCCTACATAAATAAGATAAAACATGAAGAAAAGTGAAATCAGAAATATAAAATTGGAAAGATACTAAAGTATATGAAGCAAATGACAAGAAGGCATAGGGACCATGTCTTCATCAGGAGGAGATGGCCAGCTATGCAAAAATGAACACTCTTTTCTGACATGCTCGAAGGACAAATGTCTAAAAATCTTCGAGCAATTCCCCCGAAATAAAAGAACTTAATGAGAAGAGTGTTCGTAATAAAAGAACTTAGTTAAAAATTAGACTAAAAATAAATGTAGAAAAGATAAATATATATATATATATATATGTAGAAAAATAAAAAATACTCACTACAGATGAAAATACTCACAATAGATTAAACAAAAGTACAGTAGAAAAATACATACAGTAAAAAATACATACAGTAGAAAATACAAAATACAAATGCCAGTAAATCAGATTGAATTTATATATGAGAATAGCAGGAAGTTGCTAAAAGTAAATTTGAAATTAGAATGAAGAAATATTGCCATAAGTAATTAAATTCAAAAAGTTAAAGTGGTTTAGAAAGTTAAAGTGTATTAAAGGGGATTTAAGTTTTAGTTATGTATAAAATAAAGTGTATATATGTAGGTATTTTCAGGATTCTTGTAAGAACTTCAATGTTTGGGTGGCCCTTCTGTAGTTATAAAAACTACGCATTACTTCAATCTTACAAGCGATTCCTTACTTCCTACATACTTTAAAATAAACTTAATTGGAATATTGTTATTTTTTAATTGAGCTATTAGGCGTTTAATTTGATTTTTAGTAGATTCATAATTGTTACAGATTATATAAATGCGATTAAGCTCATTTATTATAATGTTTCTGTATATTTTTAAAGAAATATTGGAGTTCCAAGAAATTAACTTATTAACATGAAAATTAAACTGATTAGTTTTGTCGAAAATGTCTATATATGTAGTGAAATTATCAATAGTGATAAATAAATCCAGAAATTCTGTTTTAGTTTCACATAAATTAGTTTTAATTAGAGAAAGTTCTTCAGGGTAAATAGTTTTGGAAATATCTTCAAATTTTAAAATGTTGAAAATAATGAAATCATCTATGTATCGAAAAGCAAAAGGATATTGATAAAAGAAGTTTTTTTCAAAATAATGTAAAAATAAATTTGCTAGTGTGCTAGAAAAGTTGGATCCCTGTGGAATTCCACAATTTTGAATAAAAATATTTTCACCGTTAAATATAAAATTATTATAAATACACATTTTAACTAAATTATTCCAGTAATCAAAATTAATATTTAGTAAGTTTCTATAGGTGTAGTACATCGTTTAATTTATCTATGGGAATACTAGTAAAAACGTCTTTAAAGTCAAAATAATTAATACAATAAATATAATTTTTGGATAAAAAATCCAAAATAGGTTTATTATTATTAATGATCCAAGTGGTTTCTGATTTAACAATATTGTCTAATATAATATTAAGAAATTTAGCAAAAATGATTCCAGGTTTATTCATGTATGATTTAGTACCACATATGATAAATCTAAACTTTATAGGAATTTTGTGAAATTTAAATTTCACAAAATTCCCTTCCAAATACGGTTGAAAACCAAAAGCGCATAGGACGACCAAAGAAGCTAAATGCTAGAATGGTGAGAAAAGTTATGAAAGAAGTCGCAAAAAATAATTATGCCAGCGCGAGAAATTTGGCAAATAGGGTCGAGTCAGTTTCTGGAGTACAGGTCTCTGAAAGGACAATAAGAAATGTACTGCACTCTGTTGGTCTATATGGCAGAACACACCAAGAAAAAAACCTTTTATCAGTGAAATAAATCGTCAGAAACGCCTCGCTTTTGCCAAAGAATACATGAACAAACCTCTTGATTTTTGGAAAACTGTTGTTTTCACGGACGAAAGTAAGTTTAATGTGTTTGGTTCTGACGGTAAAAGGACAATTTGGCGAAGAAAAAAAAAAAAAAAAAAAAAAAAAAAGAAGAGTTAAAGAAGAAAAATGTGATTGTTAATGTAAGGCAAGAAGGTGAGTATGTTGTGGTGTGGGGATGTGTTTCATATAATGGTGTTGGAAACCTTATTTTTATTGAAGACAACTTGAACGCAGAAGGGTACGTGGACATTTTTCGTGATAATCTGAAAGCAAGTGTTACAAAAATGGGACTTCAAAGTGACTATATGTTTCAGCAGGACAACGACGCAAAACATACTGCACTCAGAGCCAAAGAATGGTTACTGTACAATGTACCAAAACAGCTTCACACTCCTCCCCAATCACCAGATATAAATATAATTGAAAATTTATGGCATTCTCTAGATGTGATGGTGAGAAAACATATTACAGGAAGGAATCATTTGAAACAACTTTTGGCTGAAGAATGGGACAAAATAAGCTTAGACTTGATCCAAAACTTGGTTCACTCAATGCCCAGGCGTCTCCAAGCCATTATTGATGCAAATGGACTTTTTACTAAATATTACATTTAAATTAAACGTTGTTTAACGTCAAATAATGAAAATGTGCCAATACTTTTTTCCAATTAGATTTATGTATTTTTATATATTTATATATAGTATTTAAAATTAAAAAAATTGTGAAGTACACATTGTTTCAGTTAATCCTAAGCATTTTGTTTATTCTAAATAGAATGAATTGATTTATTTAATAAATTCAAAATTTGCAAAAAACTAGATGTGCCAATACTTTTTGCCGTCACTGTATTTGTGATCAAAGCTTTTAAATAGTAGTTTCTTAGGAAATTCAATCGGAGAACGCAAGTTTTTGCGTAAATAGATTTAATGTTTCATTATAGTTTTAATTTAATTACAATTTAAGTGAATAATTTAAATATTGTTTTTACATAATAAAATACAAGTACACATTATTGAACTGCTGTTACTCAATTGATTTAATTCATTGAATGACACGCACAACCCATCTTGTACAGATGACTTTTATCTATTCTCAGAAATGGTCGGAAATATTGCACGTCTTCAAAAAGCTGCTTCCTCTTCTTCTCCCCGGAGAAGGGAACCACTTTTGAAAACCACCCCTTTTCTTTTCCCCGACTGCTGTCGGAAACGAATGAAATGTGACTCATCCTGTTAGAGGGATTTAGTTTCAAAGAAAGAAAATTGAGGTAAGATTCTAAAATTTATGGCAACACGTCCGGTTTGGGAGAAGAAAAGTGATCCTTAGGACATAAAGTTTCCCTTTTTGACCTTCTAGTACACCCAAAGGCGTCGCGACGGCCCCGGTTCACCCCACTTCAATTAAAATATCAAGGTTTTTATGGCTCTTTCTTTGTATGACGTTCGCGAAAGAAAGTTGCAACAAGTAAAATCGTTATTCAACGAGAAAGGAGAATTTTTCTTTTCTTTTAATCTGTTTCAAAAGCTGAAAGGGTTTTTTTTTTTTTTTTTTCAAATATCAATATTCGACTTCTAGATTTCAGTAAGTTTATTGAAGATTATTTAAAATAAATATTTAGTTTGTATATATTTTTCAAATTTGTTCTAAGACTTCGTTCGTTCATTATGCTAAGGAATTTTAGTAAGTTTATGAGTGATATATCATTCAGCTTACTTTAACCACTTCTAAAATAGAAGTGAATGACTCGAAATATAGAAATATATTATTTGTGAAAATTAATTTTGTTCAGTAGTTAAAATTTTAGAAAAAATGAATGCATTTTTTTTTTGTACACTTTGAAACTTATGTGAATGGACGAAACAGCTGTTTTATTCAGATTTTTTTTTTAATCTTCCTCATTTACAATTTTAAAGAACGCGAGTGGAATTTGATTTCTTATTCTTTCCTTTCCCTCGAAAGTTGAAAACAAAACCTGCTACTTTCGAAGGCCATTGTTTTTTCGTTTGGAAATATGTACGTAACAAAAGAAGAAAACTGCAATTTGGAATTATTCATATATATATATATAAAACTAAACTCCATGGCACGACAGCCCATGTGGGCCAAGGCCTACAGTGCGCATAACTGTTTTCAGGACCGAGGTCCCAGGGGTGCGAAGCATATGTCCCAGTTAGGTGGTCAGCCTAACGTAAGACCCCCAGTGTTTAGTTCCCAAGCATGCTTGGTACTCATTTAATCGACCCACTGAAGGAATAAAGATTTCATTTCCATAGATACATAGAGGACTAGAAAAATCCAAAATAATCCTCGAGTTTTGGTTTGGTTCGAGAAATTTTTCTTAGAATTTCGAAAACTTACCAACGGACTAAATTTGATAGTTTTTTTAAGCACTTTTTTAAAGCGAACATGAAGGCATATTCACACACACACAAATTTTCTTGTTTCTCTCGTTTTAATGAAACGTCAGTTTTTTTTATTGAGGTGTGTTATTCAGTTTTACAAGCTCTTCACGTCGAATTCTGCTAAATATTAACGACTGTTATTACAAAAAGAAACAATATAAAAATAATAATTTATACTGGAAATTGCGCTATTGAAGACAATAGTTTTTTTACACAATAGTTTTAGTCTATATAATAGTTTTCTAGACAATGTTATTTCAATATAAAAAAGTGTACATCGCTGGATAATTTTTGTTATCAGCATTATAAAGTTGCCAATGATAATTTTTAGCAATAACACTAAATATATATATATATATATATATATATATATATATATATATATATATATATATATATATATATATATATATATATATATATATATATATATATATATATATATATATATATATATATTGAAAATTCATTTATTCATCATATCACCATGAATACAGGAAAGTTTTCACATTTAAGTGAAAGAAATGTGGTTTTCTTAATAAATATAGACTATTTTGGGAAACAGTACAATACATACGAACACGTTCTGTGTCATTAATACTAATTAAGGATAATTCGTATGATATTATTTTTTTAATACACAAATTTTACAAATAAGATTTTGATAATACATGTCTAAAAGTTAAGTTCATTTTAAGATGTTAAACAGTAATTTTGTAATTTAACATGTTTCTGTTCTTAGATATACTCGTAGAATTAGAGTATGAAATAATGGTAAAGTCACTTAAAGTATATTATATATATAATATATATATATATATATATATATATATATATATATATATATATATATATATATATATATATATATATATATATATATATATATATATATATATATATATATATATATATAAAATACAAAGAATGAAAATCTTAATTTCTGTGACTTGATATCACTGTCACAGAAGACTTTTGGCTACATATTTGTTTCATCCGATCTTCAAACAAATTTTACCTCTTCTTCATCGTTACCAAAAAAAAGAACAGATAGCTTCTCCTGTTTGGTATCAAAAACAGCTTAAATCGTCTCTGACTGATGAAAATGTTTTACCTCTTTCACCTCTTATTTTGGGCATCACCTTATCTTTATAGCTCTTGATGACATCGGTTAATCAGTTTCTGGCTATCAAAGCTCTCTCTGTCCAAGGATTAGTTCATCACATTTTTGCCTTTTCGCAAGAAATAGCTCAAAACTTCTAAATCTTCATGGATGTCGTGATTGTGCCCAGGGTAGGAGAGAATATTTTTGTTATCTTTTGAAATATATTGAGCTCTCATTTTCTCATATAACTCACTGCGTAAACTTAATGCATTTTGTAATTCCTCTTTTCATAAAATAGTGCCAAGACAACAGCAGTTAAGTTTCCATGGGGAAGAAAAACTATCAAGAATACTTAAAAAAAAAACCGCGTTTCTTTCTATTCTATTTGTTTTTGATGAATTGATATCTAATCGTCGCCAACATCCTATTGTTCCTAACGAAAGAATAAAATAAATAAATAAAATAAAGAAGAGGAAAAAATTTGTGATATACCTCTTCTGTATCAAATAATAAGAATTCATTCACGTCGAACTGCTTCTAATACAGAAAAGAACATAAAGATTTCGCATTTTAATTATTTGATGGATCACTGTTAAAATCTACAGTCAAAGTTTGGCTGCTCTAAATTTATTATCTCTATCCGATCACGTTCAAATTTGTATCCATTTATTTTCAATAATATAGAGCACTCTCACCAGAAATTATTACCGCTCATCTTGTCTAATGGTCAGTGTGCCTGACTGTGAAAGGAGGTCCTGGGTTCGAATCTCGGTTTGGGCAGGTATGTACTTTCTCTCGCTATCTATCATGTCTTTGTCACTTCCTTGTATGAATGAGTTGTGAATGGTTGCCTACCCTATAAAGGCGTCCCTATGGCATGTGTGTACTGAAGAAGTCGGACTCCACATCAAATATGGTTCAGTTGGAAAAGTGGAGCAGCTCACCCCATATTGCCAGCCTAGCTGGCACACGACAACGACAACCAGAAATTATTGACAACTCTATAAATAAATTTTTTCTACCACTAATTTACTATGCAATATTTTAAGTATATTGAGGAGTTGAATATAACGCGTTATATATAAGCAAATTTCAGCTTAATATATTTATGTACTACTTCTCCACACAAACGTATTTGTTAATTATATATAAATTGCTAAAGCATATGATTCTGAATTTATTGTACTATTTATGGTAGATTGAGAAAACATTCAGTTTTATTATATAGGTAGGGGTATAAAAAATAATTCCTTTTTTTAACCCATAATGGTAACTGCATACAGTAATAATGTGAAGAAATAGATATAATGTATTTTAGATAGCTTTTTCTCATAAATCTGTTTAACTATTAAAATTTTTTTTTCGCATTTTTTCTGTAAAGTAAAAATATAAAAAATATAGTCATGAGATTAATAATGAGAACTTTTAATGTCGTATAGGTGGACACCTTTATAGCTCCAAAGACCTACACAGTATTTGATCATCAACCCCGTTTTCCTTGTCTAGAACTTTTTCATTCATAGTCAGCTGTATTCACGAGTCTCAAGGAAGAAAACCAGGAAAATTTACAATCATTTCTGGAAGAATATTTGTCGAGATGGGTGCTTGAGTGTTTCCCGCGTTTCCTGTCATGACACATATGAATACAGATATTATCAAGAGAAAGGACTCGCGAAAGGCTGTGACATGGTAGACGTTTAAATGCCTTTCTACAGACCTTACACATCGCTGTGTGTCAATACATCCTCCTCAAGTGTTCATCGTAAGTAAACGCTCTTCAGAGCTAAGATTCCCAGTTTGATACCAGTTGCTGTTGAACGAGAGACGGATGTTACACTTCTACCTTCTGTATTCACATCTGTCGGGATAGATAGATGCTTCGGGGGTTTCCAGGTTTCTTCCTTTGCAACACGTTAATAGATCCATCGTGAAAAGTCCTTCCAGTAATAATTAAGTTGTGAGAATATTTAAAATGTGTGTTCTACAACAGTTTTAGATCATTAAAGTGTGTCAATCCGTGGAAACAATCATACAAGTGAAAAACAAGTATATATATATATATATATATATATATATATATATATATATATATATATATATATATATATATATATATATATATATATATATTTATATATATATATATATTTATATATATATATATTTATATATATATATATTTATATATATATATTTATATATATATATATTTATATATATATATATATATATATATATATATATATATATATATATATATATATATATTGTTCGAATACTTGTAATGAATGGGATTTGAGAATCTATAGAAGAGAGGGGAATCAGGATTCTCTCACATACATTTCTCAAATTTCAAAGCGCTTATGAACTTTTAGTTAAACAGTTCATTACAGCAGCATAAGCAGATGTGTTTTTCTTCTTCCTCTTTATGGCTACATTTTGTGCTTGAGATTTAATTTGACTTATGACTAGATTTTGGTATTTTATATTTCATTTTTGTAAATTTTAAAAACCATTTGATTTAGAGAGTATTGCATTTACAAAGGATTTAACCGAGAGTAAAGAAAGCTGAGATCTCAATTATATACTCGGTGTTTGTAATGATGCCATTTTCTTAGACTGTTCTTTTAAGTGGCTTAATTAATAGTACTTTGAGTTAGTTTTTACATGATCGGGAATCTGAATAATAAAGATCACGCGTAGAGGGAAACACTATTATACAAATCTGTGACTTGCGTATTTATAACAGTTTTGTAAATAAAACAAACAGACACTAACCATGGTTATATATCAAGATTATTAAAATTAAGAGGCTGGGAGATCACTTGAGTATCCAGACTATTTGGCGACCATTGGCTTCAAATGTGTTCACAATGTCGCCAATCATTCGACTGTTTGGCAACCCCATTCTGAATCAGCTCAGTACTGTATTGCATTCCTCTAACGAAACCGCTGTCAAAGAAGAGCAAGAAAGTGCTGAAATTTATTAGTTGAGTACCACTTTGATTTTGTGAAAAACAATTATGTGCTTCTCGCATGATAAATGTTTTGCTATTTTAGGTAAGTCCATTTTTTAATTTATGCAAATGTAGCATTATTGCATAACTTTGTACTGTCCTATGTATTAACTCTTAATGAATATATTTTCAACAATATATATATATTATTTATCCAGTTAATTTTTTTGAAATTTTTTTCATCAAAATCATTGAATAAGGCTCTAGCGAAATCACAATACTTGTTAAAGGAAATGAATGAATAATTTCCTTCATCGTACCACCATAAGATACATGTATTATAATTCAAGTTGCTAGTAAAGTTTAAAGTAACGTGTTATTTAAAATTATATACTCCAAAAATTATTAAAATACAAAAATAACATTTGAGTATTTAAAAAAATTTATTTCTTGCAATATTAAACCTTCACACAAAAATCGGAAAGTTACGATAAATTTGAAAAGTGGATAATAAACTTTCTATGCACATTGGGCTCTCTTTGAAGTAAAGATTTTACTTAACGAAAAAAAATTTATTCGTATCTTCAATAAAAAATGCGCAAATTTTATTTTCATAAATAAAATTTTATGTAGCGCCTACTGCTGTTTCTGAATTATTCGGTTATGTTTTTACGTGTTAGATGTAATCGTGAAATATGGAATAATATTTGAAGAGTGAAATAAGATTTTACTTAACTAAAAAAGTGTATTCGTATCTACAGTAAAAAATGCGCAAATTTTATTATTTTTAACTTTTGAAATGTCTATAATTAATACCAGACTCTTAAATATTTTTTATGAGTGATAATGTAGCGCTTACTGCTGTTTCTGAATTATTCTGTTATAATTAATACCATGTTTTTATATATAACATATAAAAACATATATAACAATGTTTTTACGTGTTAGATGTAATCGTGAAATATTGAAGTAAAGACTTTACTTAAATAAAAAATGTATTTGTATCTACAGTAAAAAATGCGCAAATTTTATTATTTTTTACTTTTGAAATGTATATAATTAATACCCGACTCTTAAATATTTCTTTTAATGAGTGATAATGTAGCGCCTATTGCTGTTTCTGAATTATTCGGTTATGTTTTTACGTGTTAGATGTAATCGTGAAATATTGAAGTGAAGATTTTACTTAACTAAAAAAAGTATGCGTATCTACAATAAAAAATACGCAAATTTTATTTTTAACTTTTGAGAATGTATATAATAAATACCAGACTCTTAAATATTTCTTTTAATGAGTGATAATGTGGTTAAGATTTTACGTGTTAGATGTAATCATGAAATATTTTCCTTACCAAGTGAATTGCATCAATATTAGAGTGTAAAAAATTAGTATATATATATATATATATATATATATATATATATATATATATATATATATATATATATATATAAACAGTTTTTAAAAGTGGAAAAAAATAGACTTACTTAATTTCCTAATTATTTACTTAGTTTCTTATTAAATTTCTTTTCAAATGGCACGTCTTATTTTAAAATCTATTTTGCCTTTGTTACTGTAATGCAAATTAAAAAAAATAATTAATAAGGCTTTTAAGCGCATTACTTAAGGAATGCCCTTAATGATTTTACCTCCGGATTTAGTGGAAAGTTTAAAATGTTTCCAACTATGGAGCTTAATAAGTAAAATGTATTTGCAAAGAAATGAACGTATTATCCAATTTCCAAAAAGAATTTTTAGGTATTTAATCTAAATGTTACACCAAATGTAAAATATCCTTATAACAACCTTAAAATTGTAAAATGTAGAAAAATTGTTAAAATAAACCATAATGAATTTTTAAAAAAGAGTAATTCCACTCTTTCATTGAGAAAAAAAAATAAATTTTCTTATTTGATGGTTCTTCCTACAGATTTGCAGATAAAAATTTTTCATATTTATGCAATTAAAAGCAAGAAGTGTCACAATATTAGATGCGCTAAGTGATTTTAGGTTTATTTTAATGAGCCAATAGTACGAAACTAGAAATATTGAATTTGGATGAGTAAAGTTGACGTCTCTCGAATGAAATTATTATAAAGAAATAAAGAATGTATTTAACGTTTTCAATTTATTGTTCGTTTCAAAGCAAAATACAAATTCCTGAATAATGACATTCAAAAACGATGACATTTTATGACATTCAATATTTTATTTTTTGAAGGAAATAACTTGTTATTCCATAATAATGAAATATTCAAAAATAGGAATATTTTCCACATTTGAAAAAATGAGATATTTAAAAACCTTGTATTGTTTAATTATTCATTATAATTGATCGTGAAAGAATGTAGATAAATATCAATATTAGTAAATTCATTATTATTAAATTCAACATTTGTGAATTTATCTACAATTAAAAAACAATGTTTTTGTCTTCCACCGTCACATTAAAATGTATTTACTTATATATGAAGTCAATTTTGCTCGTTCACAAATATTGCTTAAAATACTTTAGTTTTTGTTTTGAAATATACTCTAACTCACGAAATGAATTTTTAAATTTATCTTCATTTCAAAATTACTTACTAAATAATTCTTAATTTCTTACTTTATTAATAAATTCTTATTCTACATTAAATTCTTAATATGTAATAAACTTTAAAAGTATAAATTGGGTGTCACAATTTCCATATCTTCACCTGTATCTTACGATACACATGTCGGATTAATGACGAAGAGTGGTTCTGCATTCTTTATTATTTTTCTTTTCAAGTCAAACTTAGAAAGAAAAATGTTGAAGAAAGTACATGCTTA
Organism: Latrodectus hesperus; assembly: GCA_037975125.1. Classification (NCBI taxonomy): domain Eukaryota; kingdom Metazoa; phylum Arthropoda; class Arachnida; order Araneae; family Theridiidae; genus Latrodectus; species Latrodectus hesperus. Next base: position 98,115 of record JAJQOW010000294.1, read on the forward strand.
TGTTCACGACGAAAGTACTTTCATTCGATAGTACCAACTTTTGTCATTTTTCTTGCGACTAAAAATGTCACATGAAAAATGACAATAGTAGGTTATAAGGAATATCGAAACTGAGATTTTAAGTGATTTAGAATAATTAAAGTGGATGGTGAGGGGTGGTAAGATCTTATATTTTAAGCTTGCTTACAAAATACAACAAATTACAGAATCCTTCAAAATCTGGTTTTTCACTATCTAAATTAAAAATTTTACAAAGCATAAGCTGATAAAGTTCAGTATTCCCAATGTCTTTATATATATCCTATTGCTGCTTTTCCTGGGAATATAATTTCAGTGTCTTTCAACCTTAATATTGAAAATATTTTCAACCAATATCCGTTTTGCATTTTGCGTGCAATTTATGCATTTTGCAAAAAACGGAATTTTTATAATTTTCAGTGCATATAATTTTCTTTTATCACAATATAAATCACGGTAGGTTATGCATCCTCATTACCTACCGTAAACTATAGTGTGATAAAAAAATAATTACTGGTATATAATATCTTGTGTATTTGACAATTTATATGAATTTTTTTAAATTTTAATTATCTAACATTACATTGGTTTTTATGCACCCATGATTCTTGAAATAAACACGTAACTGAAAAAAGGGATTCATTAAAAAAAAATTGCTTTAAATTTTTATTTAATGGACATATGAACCACAAATCTATAAAAACAGTATCAAATATTGTGGGATTTTTCATTTTCCAAGTCTAGGTTCGTAGGTTCAAATCCCACCTTATGCTTGGACACTTGAAATGTCTCGGAAGGCAATATAATCTGTTAGAATATTGTCTACTTAACAATTCTTGTTGTGTTGTTACTAATGACACTTAGACAAGCCAAGCTCGCTATGCCTTGGCTATGCGAATTTAAGTCCATTGGGAGCGTCTTTCGTTTTAATCAGAGCATCATGAAGGTGAAAGTACGACTTTGCTCTACACACATGCCATAGGGACCCGTTTATAGGGCAGAGAACCAGTCACACCTCATTCATACAAGGAAAGGACATTTCCTGGTAATGTTTGGACAACATTAATGAGGGAAGTTCCCCCCCTTCGGCCGGATCCTCATTATCATGGCCCTCCCCTGCTCCTTAAGTGATTAGCAATCCATCAGTGTCATTATCCCCCTCTCCCCATATGATCCATGTTTGGACCACCCCGACCAATGCCTATGGCCTTATGAGCTTACAACTTAAATAAAAATTGTAATTAATGAGATAACAAAATATCAAGAATTCATATAAAAGATTTCCAAACTGAGACAACGCATTTCTGAGGAATATTAAGAATTTATTCATATACATATATATTATGCATTAAATGATTAACTACAAAATTAATATACTCTTGCAATTTTAACACTACCTCACGTAACATAAATTATTGTATAATGTAAATTAGCATAAATAATGAAATCAAATTGTTTTGCATCTATAACTAGTGTAAATACCATTCAATATTTAAGATCATTCTAATGGGAAATAAAAGCTTAGTATTTATGTCTCCCCAATTGTGAAATTAATAGTTGAGCAGCTTATAGATATTTGATAATAAGTTAGTAATAAAAATTGTAACTGTATGAATTAAATACTCAGGTATACGGAACTGCACCTTATATTTTATAATGTATATATTCAAAGAAATTATCTTATGTTTTCATCTTATTTTGTATTGTATATTTTACCCATATCCAAGAAAGCTTGTCTTGTTTAACCAGACAATTGTAATTTTATTAATTGTAATAACCTAGAATTGCGTTTATCCAAGATATAATAGATCCAGAATTGTACATAATTATTAACTACAACTAGAAATTTGTTATTTTATGAGAATTTGTATTTGGTATTATACAGGCTAAAGACAGGTATATATTCCCGATGTATATTTTCCTTTGCTTTTGTTTTCTAATAAAGAAAATTTAGGTAGATATGCCGTACGCGAAAAAGATGCAGGAATCGGATCTACCATGATGCGGACACTGGCTCGACCCAAAGTCCATCACCTTAGATCCCAAATCCCAAATTTAGGAAATAATTTCTTTAATTATCAAATTTAAAATTCCTTCGTTAAGACTAACACATATATTTTAGGTACACTTTAATTCACGCATTAAATTGTAGATATACGCGGTGAACACGGGTGCTCATCGCGCATACATGACAGCCACTCGTCCCTTGGACAACATTGTTCACAGCGGCATTTTTGTCAAAGATCGTCCATGAATGATTACACATTTGAAACTGGTTCCCGGAGAAAAGTAAGAAATCAATTTAAATCTCTCACTGAAACTAATAGCTTAACACTTTCCTTCCCCCTTTTCCCTGCCTAACTGGCAGCCGAATGGTTAGCGCTCTTGCCTTCGGTTCAACAGTTCGTGGGTTCGAATCCCACCTTGGGCATGGATGTTTGTAGTGGTTCGGAATCCACTTTAAACCTTAGGTCCCGGTCTAATTTAGCCCTCGTGTGCAAAAAATGACCGTTGAGCGACAAACAAAGCAAACCAACCTCCTTTTTCCCAAGACAATGGACACACAAATTTCTTGTCATTCCACAAATGATGAGGAATGTTTTTCTTTTGGATGGAATAATGTGAATTTGTTTTAATTATCCAACTTTGAAAACACCTCCCAACAACCCTTCTTCTGCTTCGAGTTGGGTTTGTATGTCATTGGGCACCTCTGCTTTTATCAGCATTTTGTACTATTAACTCCAAACCCAATGTTTCCTAGTTCCAGTTGCTCGGGTCACCCACTTTATTAATAAAGTCCGATAACCCTTTAATGGAGACTAGGTGTAACTCTCTAGTATGGATGATGCCTAAAGAAGTTAATCTAGGGAAGGCAAGAGCCTCGCATTCATCAATGATATGCTTGGCCGTTTTCTCTTTTGTATGACATTTCCTGCAGATAGGGTCTTGCTGAAACAGTCCCATTTTATGGAGGTGTTTTTTGAAATTGTAGTGCCCAGTTATGAAGCCTACGATTAAACGTATCTTCTGCCTACAGCATCTTAGAATTTCATAGGCAATCCTCGCTGATGATCCACAGATCATACTTTTAGCGTGGGTTTGACCAGGAGTGTTGAGCCAAGGTTCATACATCTTCCGTTTTTCCAATGTAAGAACATGGTCTTTGCGGTTTTCAAATTGATCCCACAAAAAGGCCCAACAACCCTTCTGAGTTTCAAATTCATTTCAGCTGTCCTCTGTTTTGTTTCCCGCCCCCATAAACAGGAAAATGTAATTTTAAATTCCACCTTTAAAAACTACTGGGAAGGAAATGTATAATTTGTCTACGTTATTACTTTTAATCTCAGAATTATATTTTAATTTCATTGCGGATTTATGAAATACAGGACCAAATTATTCATATTGTTTTCTCATATTTTCATACAATTGAATCAGTTGTTTGAAAAGAAAAATGCTATTTATATTTATTTTATATGTAAAATCAAATTATTTAATTAACTCTTGCTATATGCATTTCATATTTTATTTTAAAAATTACAATTTTATGTAATTTTTTTCTTCAACTTAAAGGTTAGAATGAGTTTTGTATTGAAATATATTTATCAGTTTCATATTTTTAACCATATGGTACGATTTTATTCAAATTAATATGTGATCTAATCTTATCGTTATTTTAAATATTGTTACAAAAATATTATATAGGATTTATAAATAAACAAATACAGAATCTCTTCGTTTAAAATTTTTTTAAGTATTTAAAATCTTAGCTATTCTGCAATCCAAAAACGGAAGTTAAAATTAATAAACATATACTATCTGATAAAAATATGTGAATTTGAAACGTTCTCCTGAAAGAAGAATAAGTACATTTTCTCAGTAACTTCAAGAATAAAGACGGTGCATCGTGTCCATTTTTGGAATTAGCCATAAAACCCAACCTATCAAAAGTAAATATCAGAGCCCAACTCAGCCTAATTTGGTCCCGGGCAAAAATTTCTTTGAGGAGCGGGGGTTCCTCTGCTAAACAAACTTTTTATTCGATTTGGAGACCGCTTTGATAGGGAGCTCAGGGCAACTGCCCCACATGCCCCTGCCCTCTGACAGAAATTCTGTTTGACCTGTAATCACCATAAGTATAGTTCCAGTATATATGTGTGTCGTTATCTATTTGCTTAGAGGATTAGCAATATTTTTAGTAGAGGCGAGAAGTAGATTCAGTTGCCAATAAATATAAAGTGAATCTAATTTTTTTCAACTTTGTGTTTTTAAATCTAAGCAAGACTTCAACGCAAAGACTTCTCATTCAGATTTACAAAAAATGTAAATCAAGAACAAAACATATCTTTGTTAATATTTTTTAATAATGATAAATTAAAAGAAAATTAATAAAATATTAATTATTGATAGGTTGATTGGAAAATTGAATACAAAAAAAATTAATTGTAAACGTGTGATTTGTTTGTAAATTCAAGAAAATTTTTCACTAAGCTCGTAATCTACGGCCAAGCATATCATTTATGAATGCGAGGCTCTTGCCCTCCCTAGATTAACCTCTTTAGGCATCATCCATACTAGAGAGTTACACCTAGACTACACTAAAGGGTTATCAGACTATATGAATAAAGTGGGTGACCCGAGCAACTGGAACTAGGAACATTGGGTTTGGAGTTAATGGTACAAAATGCTGATAAAAGCAAAGGTGCCAATGACATACAAACCCAACTTGTAGAAGAAGAAGAAGCTCGTAATATAATGGTTCGATTCCACAGTTTGTGTGTATGAATCTTATCTAGGTATTAGATGTTTGTAATGATTTGGAATCCAATTATATCAATAGGTGTGGTTTATGTAGCAATCGTGTGTGTGCAAACAATGAGCTTCGAGTGAAAAACCTAACCAAGTAAATTTTTTAGGCAAAGCCTTAAAACTGTATTTATTTCATTTAATATATATGTAAAATGATTCTTTGTGATTATTTTATGTATTTCAGCACTAAAAAGAAAGTTTTCCGCAATTGCCAATTTACTGACCTTTTAAAATTTACATTAATGTAAATTAGTGTTTTTCAGTAAACATCAAAATTAAGTCAGATTCATAATGTTGTAAGAAATTGTGTTTTTTTTAAAAAAATTGTTATATATAATTTAATTCAAAATTTGAAGTTTGAACAAAAAGCGATCATTACTGTAAATTGAAAACTTAAGGCATAATATTGCTTAAATACTCGCGGGAAAAAAACGAAATAATTATGATGTATATTTTAGACGTTCCATATATCATAAACAATTGAGTAGTTGTAGACTAAAAGCTCTGAGCAGTCAAATGGTTAGCACTCTTGGCTTCAGTTCAACAGTTCTTGTGGGTTCGAATCCTACCTTGAGTATCGATGTTTGTAATGGTTAATCCACTTTAAACCGTTGGTCCCTGTCTAATTAGCCCTAATGTGTCAAAAGTGACCGTTGAACAACAAACAAATCAAACGTAGACGGGTATTTTTTTCAAAAAGTAGAACATTTTTCTTAACATAAAAATCCTAATGACGTTTATCATTAATAAAACAAATTTCGCTTACATTTTTGTAAACACATATTTAAATAAGTTCTGCATATAACAAATATTTCCTGAAAATTACTTAGATTTTAATATCAAATCTTGTGTTAAACTATTTTAAAAAACTTAACATAAAATTCATTAACTTTTTAAAAATAGATTTCTGTAATTGTTTGATTTGTAATTTTGAACCATGTTTAATGGAATTAGTAGCGTTACTTTTATTAATAGCAATTTATTATTATTTTATTAATCGCAATTTATTATTAATTTATTTGAAATGTAAATAAATTCATGGCGTTTACTGAAGTTACTACAGTGCTGCTGCAAAATTTTAACTGAATTAGCAGATTGTAATCTGTTATACTTTAAATATTCTACAGTTTATCATCTACAGCAAACGTTAAATGTTCAATAGGATACCATTCATCCATTTGTAATCTTAACTATCTGCGTGTAGACAATGCAGTCCTTTGGTATTGTGATGTTGCATTAAAGGACACAGTTAAAGCATGAGGGAGTTACTAGTACTTATTGAAAATATGTCCCAGTTATTTGCTCTTTTTTATACTCTTCTACTTAAACTTAATGATATTGCTTGCATATTTGTGTGATAAACTACTTATATCGTCTGCTATGACCATCATCAAGATAATTGTATTTTTTACCAAGGTTACTTGGAGTGTTAGGATAATCTGTTTTCACAATTTTATTTAACTCATTTCTATTTTTAATATTTAACACATGTCATCTCCCATAGGGAAAATTTTGTAAATGTTTTGTTGTTGATGTTATATTTCTGTCAAATGCTTAATTTAAAATATTAGAGAGCTATTGAAATTTAATTTTGTTATCAAATTACGTGACAATTCTGTCACACCTGATATATTACGTGATGGAGCTATACCTGATAACCTAAGGTACAGACCAGGTGTTCCATTGGATATGTCTTTGAAGTTTTGAAGCTTTAATTCTGAAAATCTTGTCAAATGGTTTCTATTAGAGAGTTCAGTCAATAGAATTTATTTATGTCAAAGTTATATATTTTAAAGGTATTAGTGACAGCAAAGTGAAAATATAATTTGAGTTTCATTACTGATCAATTAAAATTTCGTTTTCGATCTTCAGAAAAATGAATTATTTTTATTTCTAAAATTATTTCCACTTATTGGTCAGAGAGTAGAAAGAGTCACTCTTAAATCACCATGAAGGGGAACGGGGCAGTTTCTTTGTTAACCTTTTGAGTCCGATGTCACCGTTCCAAGAAACTGCTCCTTCGGCGACGCCAGAAGATGACATTTCCTACCCCCTCGATAGAAAGGAGAGGGTCATTTTCACCTCACAAAAGTGTTGAAGATTTCCTCCTGCGAATCTTTATCTTTTGAGGGTAAGACGCCACATTAGCTCTGCCATAATTTTCACAAAAATATAAATGGATTTACCATACATGCTATACTTATCGATAAGCAATCGATTTTGTTTTCTTTTCATTTCGTTGTTTTACATACCAGTCACTCTGAACTTCCATCCCACACAAACAGAAACTCCTGATGTCCCTGAATTTTTACGACAACTGGCTCTTGAGGTCATAAATAGTGTCCCAAGTGATGCTACTCTTATATATATATATATATATATATATATATATATATATATATATATATATATATATATATATATATATATATATATATGTATGTATATATGTATATATATATATATATATATATATATATATTATATATACATATATATATATATATATATATATATATATATATATATATATATATATATATATATATATATATATATATATATATATATATATATATATATATATACATATATATATATATATATATATATATATATATATATATATATATATATATATATATATATATATATATATATATATATATATATATATATATATATATATATATATATATATATATATATATATATATATATATATATATATATATATATATACATATATATATATATATATATATATATATATATATATATATATATATATATATATATATATATATATATATATATATATATATATATATATATATATATATATATATATACATATATACATACATATATACATATATATATATATATATATATATATATATATATATAGATGGTAGTTAAGACGAGTCAAATGACACTGGGAGTGGCATCTATATTGTGAACCCTGCGGTACGGCTATCTCTACGCAACCCAGATAACTGCTCGGTCATTAGGAGCGAATTAATTGCTATTAAGGAGGGATTGAACACCATTCTCCACTCCACAGACTCCAGTGAATTGGATTTTTCCAGATAGCCGCAGCTCAATCCAACATCTACAGGACTGAAAACGTGTAAATAATTTTGTAAGCATCCAAATATTCAATATGCTTTAAATTCTTTCAAAGCGCAGTGCAGGTCCACCTCCAGTGGATCCCCTCCCACGTCAACATTCCTGGAAATGAATCAGCGGATACCTTAGCAAAAAGAGGCTGCTCTGCGACGGCCACTACTGATTATGACTTAACTTTTGAAGAGATTTTCTCCGTGTCGAAAATTAGGATCCGGAAAGTCTGGCTTTCTGCTCCAGCCCATCCCTGGTTCAGTAGGTCAAAACCAGGAGGAACATTACATTTTGAGGATGGCAGACAAAGACCAAACGGCTATCACAAGACTTTTAGTGGACACCTGAAATGCATGTCCATTGAATCCGACCGTAAAGTCTTTACGAACGTGTCCCAAGTGCCATATGCTGCCGGCTTCCCCGCATCCTATTCTCGGCCGAGCTGGCAGCCGAATGGTTAGCGCTCTTGCCTTCGGTTCAACAGTTCGTGGGTTCGAATCCCACCTTGGGCATGGATGTTTGTAGTGGTTTGGAATCCACTTTAAACCGTAAGTCCCGGTCTAATTAGCCCTCGTGTCCAAAAAATGACCGTTGAGCGACAAACAAACCAAACCATCCTATTCTCGAATTCTTGGGGCTCACTTTAGAAGATGTTCGCAACAGCCCTCTCCTGGTGCTTGACTTGGCTGGGGTGCATGGAACCGTGGATTTGATCTAGCTGCCGCAGTTAAGTCCTAATATATAAAGCCTACCTCAGATCGATAATAACCTATGCTGCTCCAATCTGGGGAGGAGCAGCTGATTCAAATATCAAAGTCTTAGAAACCCAGCAAAGCAAAATTTTTAGACTGATTACTAACTCAGAGTTTTACTTTAGAAACCAGCAAATAAGAGAGAACTTGGGAATCCTGCCCCTAGCCCGCTACCGTAAATTTCTTGCTGCCATAAATTATACACAATCAACAATAGTGAGATTCAGGGTATTGAACTTTACAGTCCTTATGACCTAATGCATTTCCACAGGCTCAGAGCAGTGTTAGAGTAAAACCTCTCACCAATATCTCCATTTATTCAAATAATTCCAATCGGAAAAGAAAGAAGAAGAATAATTAATGGAAATCATATCTCTACCTGAATAAAATCCTGTGAGAAACCACATTGTAAATAAATCGTGTGGATCCTGTAAATATATCAATTTTATTTAATCTTAAGCAAATATGGAATTTTTTTCCTTCTTTGTCTTCCGTTGTAAATATTCTAACGGAACTTTGTGTTTATCAAGAATTATTGTCATCAACCTGTGTTTTTTCTTTGTAACTCCTTTGTAAATATTTTAACGGAATTTGTGCTTCAAAGAATTATTGTAATCATCCTGTGTATTCTCCTTATATTTTCCTTTGTACATAATTTTACAGGAATTTTATGTGTACCAAGAATTATTGTCATCATCTAAGTGTCTATTACTAGGATTACTCAATTACTTAGTCCAAAAACACAAGTCATGCAGAATGCATCCAGTGGGAGCACTTACCTCAATATCTTTGTATTATTCATTATTGTATCTTTATTTCTGATTTGTGTTAATCACCAGGCCAAGACTATCCAAGGACTCTAAATCATTAGAAAACGAGGTACATGGCCTGAAGGCTGCAGACCTCCCTCATACCTAGACAAATAAAAATATTTAGGAAGGGGGAAGAAATGCTGTTTCATGCCAGCTAGACTGGCAACATAGGGTGTTCTGCTCTACGGGGGAAGAAATCCATCAAATGCTGTCCAAGTCTCGTTCTGAAACATTCATTAAAGACTTCCACACGAGTTTTTATTTATTGCCTTGTACATTTTATTTACAGCATCGCTAGTGGAAGTTTAGAAAATTACTGTCTTTATTTAGCTACTTTTGTTATTAAACTTATAATATTTTTATGGAAAAGTAAAGCTAATATCAGCAAATAATAAAAATGCAAAATATGTGGTATAAAACATATTTCTTTGTTGATGTTCTAAAATATATTATGGGACGAAAAAAAAATATGACGAAATCACTTCTAAAAAGAATTACTGGGATGTGAAAATACTTTTTACAAAATGTATAAAATTCCATTATTGAATTTAGTATCACCATACTTATAATTTTCGAAAATTAGAAAAGGATAAAAATAAAAGTGATGGCTGAACTGCCTTTTCGTTTCCTGCATGCGAACAGAGATAGAATTTAACTACCAAACAAAAAGGGCCTCGTACGGGATTTTCTTACAGCCATCAAGAAGAGAAAAGTTGGCTCATCACGCATACACTTTCCCACCTTGACTTCAGAGTAGTAGTCTTTAGGAATCAACTAGGATTGCTGTTTTCTCATCCAGTTTGCCTTGTAATATGTTTATATATATAAGTAGGTTATTGTATAATAAAAATGGTTTGTGAATTCCTCTAAAAAATTTTTTGTGCAAGTGCGAAAACGATTAAGAAATTGAAATCAAATTAAAGAAAACACTTTTAAATGAAGCACAAAAATTAAAAACAAGATAAATGTATACCTAAATTGTCACCTCATACTTTTAAAATGAACACATAAGATCATTATCTTCAAAATTTTTATGATTTTTAGCGAGTTAAAATAAGAATAAATACGCTAAGAGTTTATTTAAAGATATAAATTTGGCTGCAAGCTTAGAGCTCTGATGTCGGATACCTGGAGTTCTAAAATTTTGTTACAGATGAAGAAAATTTAAGAAATTTGAAAATGGTATGTACATTGAATTTAGATGAAATGTAAGAGACCCTAAACTATTTTACGGCATTTCGATGAATGAAATATTCAGAATATTTTTTAATGTTTATATGATTTTAATGATAAGCACATTTTATTTTAATTTGTTAAGATGCTAAAAAAAATGAAGTAAAATACATTTGCTTATTCCCAAAGTGAAGATTATTTAATTCTTAAAAATTAAAGGCTTAATTTTTCTTGAAGTGAATTCATTTCTTCAGATACGAATGACGATATCGCCATATTTGAACTAAAAATTGCGGATTATATACTAAGTTATATTGATTTTAAAGTTTGCTTAGAAATGTATCATGAAACAATGTCGAGATGCCTGATGAATCCAAATAGAGAGGTAAATTAGGATGCGGAAGGTATTATGTTCCATTCCTACAAAAATCATTGATAGAAATTATAAACCAAATATACGGAATTTTCCGTAAATTTTGTATTGAAATATTTTATAAAGGAGGAAATGTTATTGCAAAGTTAATAAATAAGCCACATGGTTTTTTTAAAAAAGAGATAAAAAAATTCGACATTTGTGCCCATTCGAAAATATTTATAAAAGTGAAGTACTTAGAGAGAAGCGCAACTGTTTCGTATTCTCATAAAACCCATTAAAAAAATCAAAGCAAATTGAAATTGTATGAAGAAAAGTAAAATAAATATATTTTATATTTTTAATCTAATTTAAACATTGATATAAAGTTTTGGTCATTTAATGAATAATAACAAAATTGTTGAATTTTTTTATGCATCCGTATAGCTTTTCTGCTGAACTCTTAAAATAAATATTTCTTCTAATTATTAAATAAACTTCTAATTAAAAAATAAATATAAAAATAATATTTCTTGTTAAAATCTTCGGGTAGAACTTTTTCTCTCATTGCTTGACTAACCACAACTGACATTTCCGGTGTCAAATTTGATCCAGCCATACATTTTCCTCACCCCTGAGATTTGCAGACATATACAGTTCCAGGAAGAAATACCCTGAGGAGAGAGGGGACAGTCTTCAAGACAAACTGAACACATATGCGGAGAAAATCTGCGTCTGAAAATGCTAAAGGAAATTAGGATGCGGGGAGGTATAATGTCTCAGTTCATCCCTATTGCGGTTAAGTAGTCTCCGACGCATTCCCCCTTAAAATTTGCCCCCTATAGAGTTGGGAACTACTTTTTCTTTGTAAACAGGTGGTGCTTTGGCGCGGCTTATGAGTTTAAATTCACTAATCAGCTCTTTCAGTGTTTTATAAAAGGGACTGCCCCCAAACAACTGCACTAGATAGCGCTGAAGCTCGTTTCCAGATTTATTTTGATGAAGGATTCCCCTGAGAAAATTAAGAATTACTTTAAAGAAAAAAATTATTAGTTTATCTAATTTTTGTTAGATTGTTTTTTTCAACACGTTTTCAAAGTTTTTTAATGTAACAAAAATTTATATTAATTTTTTTGTACTCATATAAAGAATTGTATACATTTTTAGATTTTTTATATATTAAATAATTTCGTCTTGTATAATGATGATTACATAAGCTGAAAGTTTTACATCACCATCATACATGACTAATTTCATTGGGAATTACTTTTAAAATAGGAGGATCAGGAACTATTTGTACTGTTTCAGCAGTTAATCCATCATGCATAACATTTTGTCAGTAGAATATTTTTTCGTTTTGATACCTGTTTTATTAAGATTAAATTCTTTTCTCCTGGAGATAATGGATATATTAATAAACATATATACTTCTGAATTTTTTAAATTGAATTTCAGCGTTACGTCTGCTGTTAAAAAATTGAAATTAATCAAGTTAGATTTAATATTCAAACCCCCTCCATTTATAAAGATGTAGATTAATTTCTTTTTAGTAAGATAGCAACGTTAATCTAAACCACAACATTGTTAATGTTCAACACAATTGAAAAATATTAAATGCTTAAGATAAAACTTATGCTTTATTTTCTCATGAAATCAGAAGTTACAATTAAATTATTATGAATCGCAAACGTTATATGGTTAATATTATTATTTACCCCACCTTAAATATTGATATACATTATTTTTGTTTTTAAGCAAATTGTGAATCCCTATCAGATGATTTTCTAAGCAGTGGTCGTATAAGAAACATTTTACAGTGATTAATAAATGGAGTACTTGTAACTAGATATTAAATGATGTAATCATAATGGAATGATTTACGATAAAAATTTGACAATGGAACATCTTAATAATTAGGGAAAAACAACAATTTTTAATACTTTCTTTCTAATTCACATACAATGTATATGTAGACTACATATAAAATATGAATATGTATGCATTTGTTAGTGAAAACCAAGAAAAATACAAATCCCATGTTTAAATTTCTCAGAAATTGTAAAAAAATCTAGATTTTTAAACTTTTTACTATATTTCAGAATATATGCAATAATTAAAATGTATATTGAAATATATTGTGATCACCATAAATAACAATTTCAGTATAAGATTATTTATGAACTGCTGTTTTGTATTAATCGTTTCCTTTACGTCATTGGAAAATACAGAAATAAATTTTACTAAAATAAAAATACTAAAAAAAATTTCGTCAATCAACTTGTTCGATCTAAGGCGTTTAAAGGACATAATGGAATATTATGACTATTATTCTTCATAATTCATGGGGAGGATGACATTTTATAATTATTTGTAAAGCAGTTGTGTTACTCTCCAAATATAAAAACTACTACTCATGAATATATCAATCACATAATTTTTAATCATTTTAATTTGTAATCTCCGATGTAATGAAAATCTTGTTACAGCTTAGACTATTAAAATAATTATGTTGGAAATTCGTAATTTCTGTGCGAGTTAAAAATCACATCAGTATATTGGTTCTTTTCTTTTGTGAATTCATTTTATTTATTGTTCCATTTTATATTTCATCAAATATTTCTCAAGCTTAAAGCTTTTATAAAATCTCAATTCTTCCTGTATAGGTTAAGAAACGAGTCTCATCCATATTGTTCAATGTATATATGTTTACATAACATTACTCTTAAGTTGCAATTATTTATTAAATTAGTATAGTAATAACTATGGAGAGTCAAGTATTCGCTTATTTTTGCTTTGTGGTAGAGAAATGTAAAAAGGAGAGAAATGTAATTGGAGGGAAATGTAAAAAGTGATTGAAAATACTCTGTTATAATTAAAAGATCCCTTAATGAGTATTTGACAACATATTAATATATTTTCAATAACAGCACAGTAGGGCATTATTTTTCAATGCATATTTTAAGCTAAATTAATTTTTATGTAAAAACAAAAATTATGTTAGACAGTCGTATTTAAGTGCATTGTTAATAATTGCATTGTTGTTATTATTAACAATGCATTAAGTGCATTGTTAATAATATGAGAACTTCACGAATTGCATTGCATATAAAAATTCGTGAAGTTCTCATATAGAATGAAACTTAATTCACTATAATTTTTGAAGTATTCTTGTACATATTCCTGCCAATTAGACAATGACATATCAAAATATGTCGGTGTCGGCTGCGGAACTTTATTTTGTCACTCCTAAAAATCAGAAAAATTTTCATTTGACCGTAAGAAAGACATGCATCCAAAGACTAAAAATAAAGCCTTCAATTTTTTTTCAAAAGTGAAGGGATCGAGCCAGAGACCTTCTGTTCCAAAAAACATGGACTTGCCATTTAATTATCATTGTGAATCCTTTTGAAAGTACTTTGACATTGCATAGATGACCGCTGTTTAATAGCTAGTCTAGGATACACTGCTTATTCGGATTATATTATTGATATAAAAAATAAACGTATACTCTTAGACTGATCTTCCTGATGACATTTTTCTAATTTTGATATATCTAAATAAATCTTTTGTTTTCAAAACTAATTTTCACAATGTAATTCAATTTGATTTCGCATCGCCATTTATAAGATATGTGATTTATAAAGCTCATTAACTTCACTAATTTCACTATATTCCAATTTTATTGTTAAATAAATTATCTTTTTTCCGGAATGTGAATGCGTATATTTGATTTTCTTAAAATCCTTGAAAACCGTATTCGAAAAAGAAAAAAGAATTCATTTACAAATCCAACGATTTTAGGTAAATGAAAAATAAAAAAATTTTACGGCAAATTGTTGTATTCCTTGAAAAATAGGCATAATAATTTAATACCATTATCAAAATAATTAAAATTCATTCATAATTTAATTCATTTATAATTAAAAGTAACCTATGAGAACAGCATTTTACTTGTACTTTTTGATAAATACGATATTTTTAATTCTAAATGTAATAAGTTTATTTTTAATCCGTGATATTTTGACCCTGATACAACTGAGAAATTTTAATAATTTTATTGTTCCCATATTTTATCAAAACATACATATTTCACTCATTGAATTTCCTGCTTCCAGATTGTTAAAAAGCATATTAAATAGAACAATTTTTACATCATTATACCAATCCAAACCCGTTCTTTGATAACTTATTATTCATGTTTTAAAATCAGATTGATAACTATATCAAATTTCGCAATTTTTCGCTTTATGTAGGGGTTAACTGTTACTAATGTTTCGATTTTCACTGAATTTTTATGACGTAATATATACATAAATGAATTAACTAAAATACACTGATATATATGTATATATATATTGGTATGTGTGCTACTTAAAAAATTAATGATTTATTTAATTTTTATTTTATCTTCATTAAAATGTGAAGTTACATTAATTTTCTTATGTTTAGTTTCTATGAATTTTGAACTATCTATCTCTTAATTTCAACTACTGGCTGTTTAAAATAGTCATTGGACGCTTTTCTTAACATTATAAATTGGATATTTGTCTTTTTTTGGTTCAGGAGAAGCTCATTTTAAATGCAAGGAGTGTTGACCTGCTAGATTTCCCTGAATTCCTTATTTTTCATTATATTCTTTCAATTTCTGTAAAACTCCCCAACTTAAATTAGTTTGTATCCTTTAAAAACAAAGCTGTCAAACTACGATTTTTTTTAAAGTTTTACATTGCCCCCCGCAAACAATGCTAACATAGTTTTTTCTTTTCAATATCTAATTATTTATTGTTTGTTTAAATTTAGAGCACACTTTTTTGCAGCTAAATCTAATGAAAGTTAAAAAATGTTAACTAAAAATATTGTGAAATAACATTGCTAAGAATTAGAATTTATCAAGAAAAAACTTTTTTAATAGTGATTAAATTAATACCTGTTAATTATTTAAAAACTAAACTGAAAAATCATCTAATAGTTTTTCATTTCAAAGCAATAAAATTAAAAATATTTAAGAATTATTTGTTGCTTGATCCGTTTTGAAACTTGTAAGAAATACAAAGAGAACTCAACAAGCCCTTTCTTTTCTTTTCATGGTATTGAATTGAATAATACTGTTTGTGTGTGAGTGAAAATAAAAATTTTTTACTACACGATTATATTTTGGCATTTAGAATTTATTAATACTAATATTAATTGCAAAAAATTTGTGTTCAATTTATTGATAGTTGTTTAATATTGAATTGAATTTGAAAAAGTAATAATTCGATTCTTTGTAAGTCACTCTAAGGAATATCATTATAAGAGTAAGTTCGCTAAACTACCCATTGTTTGTGAGAAATCTAATAACATGGCTATAGAAAACTATCTTGAAAAGTATGGAAATGGTAAAAATCAACAGAAATATGCATTTGACCAATTTATGCACTCAACAGCTTGAATAAACACCCTTATTCCTTGAGAAATAATAAAATTATTTACTATTTTCAAATTCTTTTTCTGAAAATCAGTCGTAAGTTCCTTCTTTTTTAAGCATTGTAACATTTCTTCATTAAAAACTAAAATTTTTTTTAACATTTAGGTATTTGGATAATCAGGAGTTGTCTGTTTCAAATATTCATTACAAGCATATAACTTGTAATTAACAAGTATTGTGTGTGTTACCTATATAATATTAATTTAACCTTGGCTACTTGAACTTTGAGTGCAAAATCTTCGAATTCAATTTTCTGAAGCATAAAATGTATTATTACAACAAATAAGAAACATATTTGAATAAGAAACAAAATTTCCCTTGGCATATTTTGTGCTACCTTTTCTTTAGCATTTATGAGATATATATTTACTTCTTCTAAATCAGAAAATCTATACTAAATCTAGAACAATTATTTTTTGAAAATTAAACTACATCATTGGAACAATATTAGTCTTTTTATTTTCAGAATTTCTTGTTTGATAAATGCTCCTTTGAGAAAGGAGAACAGGACACACACACATTTCTAACCCCCCCGTTCCTCCTTACAAGTAAAAGAGGGTCATTTGCTCCCTGTTCGCCGTGACGAATCTATTTTCCGAGAATGAATTCCCGCGCGAAGTCTGCGACAACTTTCTGGAAAAAGTGTTTACCATAAAATGTGTAACTTTTCGATGAACATTTGACTTTTTTCATATACATGATTTTGAAATGTTAATAAAATTTTAAAGAAAATCTTTGCTACATATAATTTTTAACAATTATATCTATTGAAAATTTATACGTTTCTCATGTGGAAATTTTTTTGTTTTTCTTCCTTTATATTTTAAATAATTTCATGAATATCATAATGATATTAGCCTTCATTAATAAACTTTATATAATATATTTATTATATACAATTATAGATTAACCTTATAATATATTCAAAGACAAATTTTAGTTTATCAACTTCATATATTTAAATCATTTTGCTGCGTTAAAAATTCTCATAATTTATTCAACAAACTTTTTTTTATTTCATGTTTGAATTATAAGCTTATTTTGGTTTCGGAATAAATTTGAATTCATGAAACTTTAAAATGGCAAATTTATTTATCCAAGAAAAACAGCCTGAAATAACTTTTCAAGATTAATAAATGAAAGTATATATGTGGTAAACTTCTTGGTAAGTTTAATCCTTAACCATCAAAATATTTTGAAAATGCCGGATACTTTTAAAATTAAGCAAATATATATACTATAAGAGACCTGATGTGCAATAAAATAGTTAAATAAGAATAATAATATTTCGAAAAGCAATATATTCGATGTAAAAATCTAAATGTAAATAAGAATATTAAGCAAGCAGGAAAATCTAAAATACCGAAATTTAGTAATTAAAACTTTTATAATTTGATATTTAGAAAAGACTGAAAATAATCGCATTTAAAAATAATGACGCATGATTTAGTTTTCATTACTCTAAATTTTTGCATTAAAAGTAAATTCTGTGTTCTATTACTTAAAGATATCACTTATTTCAAAGCTTGTTGACTTAGATTTGTAAATCCATTTTAACTTCGTGTGTTTCAGTGACTAATCAAGTAAAAAAATTTCATCGACATGTTTGAAGAAAATGTTGCGAAATCATAATTTTTGCTGTAGAGAATTGTAAAATTCTGTTCCTTCTGGATCACACGGCGATTTCTTTACTATTTATTCAAGATCTTTTTTCTTAAATGCGTTTCGAAATACACTTATAATATAACCTATACATAATTATAGCAATTAAAACATATATTCTAGTGCAATATTTATTTCTTGAAAAAAAGGAGAAAATGATTAAAAAAATATAAATAAATCACAAATATACTCGCAAATTTAAAATTCTAAAATATTTGAAAAATAAAAATTTAATGAGCTAAATAGCTTCTCCTTAGAGAGATTTATAGATCATAGTGGTTTCTCTATGAAGATATTATTTGATATATTGATTTATAAAGAACTATGTTGTGATGGTGAATCGTATAATAATTAATGTTGTCTCTTGAAAATTAATCAAGAAAAAATGGATCAAATGCACGATATATCACTTTTCTTAGTTCTAGTATGTAATCAATGCAATAAAATTTAAGGCTTATTTATAGTCTACTAAAAATTTTCTACGAAATAAAAATACACGGGGCGATAAACGCTGCATATATTTTTATTACAATAGATATTAAACATTTCAAATACATTTTATAAATGTGAAAGATTTATTCTTTGTTTCATCTCCAATGAATTATATCACTACATGAATAGCTAAATTCTACGGGATGATTATACTTTTTTAAAGAGGAAACTTTAAAAGGACTTTTGAAAAATCAGATTTTTATAAATTCCCTCACATAATTTTAATAAATTTATCGTATTGTTATATTTGTAATATCTTATCACATAAACCTAGTAATTTTTGATAAATTTATTTACCAAAAATTTTATAAAATCTGATACTACAACATAATTTTTTGCCAAACGAGAGATACACTTCATTCTTCATTTGATCGTTAATCACATATATTAGTGTAATTAGTTTACTTAATTAAAAAGTGTCTATAAAATATTGTTTTAATTCCTGTAAATCAATACCAGTTCATTTTGATTTACAGATTTTTTTTTATTCTCGACGTAAATTTGAAGAATTGTAAGTCATTTCTGTTTCTTCAGCAAAGAAGTATAAATAAATTATTCATAGATAAAACAAATGAAACATTTTACTCAGTATTTTATTTATGCAGCTATAGTTGAAGTTTTTAAATTTAAAATTAATATATTTGTTATCTGCATTAGCATTATGGCCAAACAAAGTTAAGTGACTTTGATGAATTAATATCTTTATTGTCATCAAAAGAGAATCATTTAATTCAAATTTGTCATAGGAATTAGCACCATTATTTGTAAAGTATTTTCTGTAATAATTCAGATGCTTTCTGATTTTTTAAACTGTCATATCCTCAATATATGGAGCCATTAATATTTTTTTCGTTTTATTGAAAAAAAAGTTAATGTGAATATAATTTAAAAAATTCTTCTCGAAATAAGAACTAATTTTTTCAAAGAAAAAAAAAAAAAAGAATCAGTGCTCGCTCGGTTTTTCGCTAAAATTCTTCACATTAGTTACTTTCAAGTTTTACTACTTTTCGATCCCAATGTCCGGTCTCCTTCAACTCCTCGAACTTAATTTGATCGGAAGAATGTGGAGGGCTAGAAAGGGGACTAAATCAACATCCCCTAGGGGTGTTGACGAAATCCCACGGTACAACTGCAGTCCCACATCTGCGTTCCGAGAATTGACTTTCACAGGATGTTGCATTTACCGCCGGAAGGAAAAATATATCATTCCGATAAACAATCAGTACATTTGGTATCTTTATGCTGAAAATACTTTTTAACATGCAAATTCAGGCAACATTATCTATTTGTAAATAAATTAAAAAAATAAGTCACACAAAATGAATTTAAAATATAATTCATAGCAATTTTTTCCCCAGTATAGTATAAATTTTTAAGTAAAGCTATCTCAGTAAATTTTTTTAAATTTCTTATTCAAAATCCCATCAAAAATTATTTAAAAGTTATGACAAAAAGATTTTCTCATTTTAATAGTTTTAAATGTAAACACATATTATAAAACACGTTTTAATCAGCTATTCAGCACAAATGTGTTGAATTTTAAGTTTAAGTAAAAATAGCCTGCAGATAAAATTTTACTTTTAATTCCAGCAACTGTTACATAATTCACAATGATTGATTAAAATGACATAAAATATTATTATCTCTAAGATAAATTTGAAATTTATCAGTTAGTTAATAAAAGAAAATTTTATTCAGTTTTAGGAAAGATTAATGTTAGAATAAAAAATCTAGTTAGGCGTCGTGTATAAAAATGACACTTGAGTGACACAGACATTTCATAAAAAAATATGAATGCTTATTTATCTAAAAGTAAGAGAATTTATGTAACAGTGAGATATTCTTCTTTGCAACAAATGTAAGTGTTGAAACACAACTATGGGGTGACAAAACAGGATTCCTATTACAGGATTATTTTCTTAGGATTGTAAGCAAGAATGAATTCAACTTTTAACTGAACAACTTCATTCATATGATTGAAATCTATCAAAGTATATTTTGTAATAAAGTATGTCAAACTTTAGGTTGAATTTTTATAAGATGGCAATGTTAATCCATTGTATCATTCTGTTAAATATGTTAGTATTTCTTAAACTAAACAGTTAAAAAATGCTATCATATTCAACAATGACTAATTTACAATTAAGCAAGGCTCACCTTTTCCCAGACAAGATATAAATCAAAGTAATCAAAAAAAATTAAATAAATATAATCAAATTAAATGTTTTAACTTTAATTTTACTTTATTTTGCTAGTAAACATAGATTTTAAATGAAATTTCTCTAAGAAATTTATCATGAATCACATGTATTATTTAAAATATTGAATAAGCAGTTAATATAATATTTTGTATTATATCTTAAAGATTGATATGGTTTAATTTTATTACTCGAATTCGTATAAGAGGCTACGACTTTTTAAATTATTGATTGATTTTTATTATTATGACGCTCTCTATTGATTTAATTTGCTGCCAAAGGCATAGCGAGCTTGGCTTGTCCAAGTGCCATTAGCAACAACAACATACCATATTAAGAAATATTACAAAAGTTGTAAAATTATATACATGTATGTGTGGAACAAATTTAGTCTGTTTTGTAAATTATGATATGGCGTATATTTATTTATTATGGAGAGTATTCTGAAATAATTGTTTAAAATGATTACATACAGATTTCTCTTTAAAGTAATGAATTGCAATTGGTTATAATAAAAATGATAAACTTACTGAATATTTCAAAAACATAACAGCATGCCTGTTATTAAAAAAATGTAAATAAACAAATTTTGAATAAAAATATTTCTTTTTATAAATAAATACATGTAATTTACCGAAGTTGCATTTGAAAAAGATTTGAAAGTAATCTGTGTTAACAGTAATGATTTTCGTTTCTTTTGATTTAATATTTTCATTTATAATTAATTTCTATATTCGATGAATTAAAATATGTGCTTTTTTATCTTTCACTTTTAAGTAAAAACTGAAAATGGTATAATTCTTTCTGCATGTTTCTGTAACTAAGTATAAATTGTGTTGCACAATGAATGTAGCCAGACGAATCTTGAGTTTCTACTTTATATGTGATATTAAGGTTGATTGTTTAATGAATTATATTTGTCATACACTAAATAGTAACATTCTGTTCGTTTCTCAATGACTGAGAACTTGAAAAATGTTCATTCAAATAGTGCAGATTTTAAAATATACTCATATTAATCTCAGAATATTTTTAAAAAATTCTTATCAGAACATCAGAAAGAAAACATTAGCTTTATACTGAGAACAAATTTTTACCTTCAGTGTTTTAAGTTTTTATAAAACTATGCTTATTAAATTAATTTTAGAAACCAAAATCGAGATT
This sequence comes from Latrodectus hesperus, assembly GCA_037975125.1. NCBI lineage: Eukaryota > Metazoa > Arthropoda > Arachnida > Araneae > Theridiidae > Latrodectus > Latrodectus hesperus. The sequence goes on from JAJQOW010000294.1 coordinate 120,134, forward strand.
ATTTTTATTTTATGCAACAAGTAAAACTACTTAGAAGAAAGACGGACATTATAAGGGAACTTTCTCAAATATTTACCGCATCTCAATTTATGAATAGAAATATTTTCATGTATATTTTTATATTTCATTTCTACCGGCATGTTTTTGTTATGAGATTAAAGAATACAAGTCCTGGAATATTTTGAGCAAACAATACATCTCATTTAAATGTCACAAGGAAGAAACCAATATTCGTGCACGTATGGAAAAAAGTGTCATTTAGCATTCATTATTCAATAGTGGATAAGATCGAATAAAATGTATATTCCACATTGAAGAGCAAACTTCTAACACAAGATCAAAATTAGTTCTTTGTGAAAACATTATTTCATTACTTCATCTTAAAAGCTAGAATATTAAGAAGCTCTCATATTGCAATGAGTACCATTTCTTAATAAAAATGTTTCGAAGAGAAAAAGAAACAAATTCTCAAATGCAGAAACACAATAATTATAAATTACTGCATAAGTTAAATAGGAAACTCAACAATTTTATTGAAACAACTTTAACATAAGTTGGAACAAAGTTAATCGAATAAAAAGCTTATTTCTTTTTACAAATATAATTATTTATTTGTTTACATTGTAAAATATTACAAATGACGCGAAGAGAAAAAAACACATTACTAAATCATTGAATTGGGACATTTCTAACATATTTTCTCATGTGTAAATTATTTTATGAATATTTTAATATTACATTCAGACTTCCATATTTTAATTAATAAAATATTAATCTTAAAACCAGCAATTTTGGTCATGATTATACTAAATCATGGTTTCCAAACTGATCCAGATGGACCTCCCGGGGTCCATAGGAGATCACCCGGGGGTCCACATAGACGTGAAAAGAAAACGGGTTCACAACTTGGAAGTGGGGATCCACGAAAAATTTTCTGGTTTTCATAATAAAGAACAAAAAATTTGACTTGGATGTACTTATCAATCTAGCATCAAAAGGACACATGAAAATGTGATACTTTTTTCTTAACACCCCCAATTTAAGGGGGTATTTTTAGGAGTTTTGGGAATAGAGTAGAAATGTAGCAGCTGGGGGTCTACTGAAAATTGTAAAACTTTGAAAGTGGTCCACGAGAAAAAAAAGTTTGGGAACCCATGGACTAAATGATAAGGTGAGAAGGATAATCATGTTTATAGGGATTATAATTTTAAAAATGTCAAAAATTCATCTGTCGACCAATGATCTTTGATATCTTTATCCTTATGACCCATTAAAAGAATTCTCTAAGAATTAGAAGAAAGTCCTTTTTTCCCATCAATATTAGTCCATTTGACTCATGTTTTCTTTTATTACTTCCCGGATATAATTCTAATATTTGGAAAGCATACTTATTTGTTTTATCTGCATCTTTAACTAAACTTTTTATGGTCTCAGAGATACATAAATCCTTCGTAAATTTAAAAATGATAAGCTTGTCATTTGCCTTAGCATACGCCACTCAAAATCAAATGATAAGGGAGATCAGCATCATTATTGCCGTTAAAAAAAACTAATATCCTTGGATTCAGATTCATTACAGCAATCAGAATCACTCTGCAAAATTTTCATCTTCTAATTCTTCCATTAACTTTTTAATTTCTTCATCATCAAACCCTTACGACTTGAAACCGTAGAAAATATTTTTTCTAACGACAAAAAAAAAAAAAAAAAAAAACTGATTACAATTAAAAAATTTGCTAAAGTGGTGATGAATATTCTTTTTTTTCTTTTTTTAAAAAAAAGAGCCAATAAGACCGTTTTTCGCCAAATTCTCCGATCTGACAAGTCAGTTTTTACGACTTTCATACACAAAAGAGCAGCAATTAAATCTCCCTCAATTGCTGGAAGAAATTTGAGCGGGAAAACGTCAAGCGCTTAAAAGGGGGAACAATTCATGGTACAACTGCTGTACTAGCCGTTTTCTGAGACTCACTTTCGTGGTACAACAATTGTGTATCGGCAGGACAAAAAGGTCAAAAATTGAAACTGACGTCATTCTCTTGAAATAGCCAATGGTTATCAGTTCTGAGCTGGATGAAAGTGATTGGTTTCTGAAAGTTTATTGGTCACTCCTTTCCTTTTTCAGTTATTCACAACCCTCTAGCCGTACGGCTTCTGTACTTTTTAAGTTCATATTGATTTAAAAATATATTGCCTGCTTTGAATAGTTTTCTTTAGTACATTTTTAAAAACAATTGGTATGTTACTATTTTTTATTAGCATTTAGATATTGAATAAATTTAATGGTTAAGAAAGTATTGAAGTTAAGAAAGTATTTTAAAATAACAATCTATTTAAAAATTAAGTTTCTTTGTTTATGAATGTACTTTGTTTAAATGTTTGAAATGGTCATTGTGTATTATGGATTTCATATTAAGTTAAATATATTCTTCAACATGGCGATATAAAAATGTTCTTTGAATATTATAAAAATAATGCAAATTTTATTCCTGTGTACAAATGATACTTAAATTTTTTGAGAAATGTTTTTGTAGTTTAATACTGTACGATTTTGATGAAAAAAGCTCTTAAGATACACTGAACGTTTGACTATCTTACGATGAATATTCTTCGCAATGATCCTCAAACACTGAAGCTGAACTTGGAGCAACTTGTCCTATTTGAACCTTGCTCCATAAAACATCCATCTGTTAGCATCTATTAAATAGTATGTTTGATTCTTCAAAACAGTTGAAATAAATAAACACATTTTTAAATTAGAAAATTTTCATTATACTTTCTCTTTACAAGTCAGCATGTAAATTTGTATTAAATGTGAGTTGATTTAAAATAAATTTGGCCATAGAGTTGGACTTAAATAAAAATGTACATCAAAATAAAAGCAATCGCTTCAGGTTTCAAAGTTTAATATTTTTAAGTTTAAATCGAATATTTTAGTAACAGCAATATTCATTGCAACACATATTCTTTTAAAAATTTTTTTAATTTTGAGGAGAAACTGAAATCTTAAAATTTTTTTTATTATAGGAACAAATTAGCATAACTATGAAAATTAGACTTAATTTTTAATTGATTGCTTGCATAATATAATAAAATTTTTCACTCTATTAAATTTAGAAACTGAACCTTCAGGGGAAATAAAAATAATTATATTAAATTTAGAAACTGAACCTACAGTGGAAATAAAAATCGGATCTATTTCATCCGTCAAAATTCGGTTCTTGTGTCAATGCGTCCTAATTTTGTAATTTTTCATGTGGTCCAATTTTTTAATTTATTGAAAACTTGTTATTTTAACTAATTGTTTAAATATAATTTAAACAATTTGTTGAAATGACAAAAATTTTTAATATTTAATTTCTGGCAAAAAAAGCATTTAACTAACTTCAGTTCATTTTAAAATCAAATGTTGACATAAAGTATTGCCATTAAAGAGAATTTGTAATTTGAAATAAATACACAGAAAGAGATGCTGTATATTCTTCAAAGTTTGTATTGTACATTAATTTTAATTCTTAATTTTTTAGCTTTATTGTGACAGTAAGGCCATTATTTTATGATAGGCAATATTAGTATGGCATATTGCTTATTAAAAAAGAATCGGGAGATTATCGTTTACAATATTTCTACAAATTTCCAATTCAACTTACTTAAACTTTACACACAATTAACTGAATCCACAGGACACATATAATAACCTGTATCACATTTTTTTTAAAAGTTTTCGCCTACGGTAATTTTTTTGAAAAGTTTCAATACCTTTCTCCACTAATGAATGATACATGTAAAAATTCACTGCCGTTTTTCATATTATTTGAACTAACATGCTAAAGTTAATTATAATTGATAAAGATTAGTTAGTGCTCAAAGTGTGCTACATATAAAAAAATGTTACATCCAAAATTGTTTAGTGAAATATTTCTTAGTGCTTAAACTGTCATTTAACTTTATAACATTGTGAGAAAATATTTTGTTTACTTACTGAGAATTTAAACAGTTTTCCATTATTGAAATTATTGAATTTGTTTGCAATTTATAATTCTATTGCATCTCCCGAAACTAGCTCTCTTGAACATTACTTGTAGCATTTCATCATAATTTTATTGAAATGACACTTTGCCTTTGAATAAAATAAAATAGCAACTAAAATAGCTGGCAATAAAAAGGGATGTCGTGCAAAGGTTTTTACTGCAGTAATGGCTTGTTCTCCTGCTTGATAAAGAAGTTTTGTAAATAAAAATATTACTAATGTGTAAAATTAAACACTTAATAAAATTCTTTCTTCCCTTATCAGAGAGGGAAGAATTTGTGCCTCAAATATCTTCAGTACTTTGAGGGTACTTAAATAATAAAACATGGAATTTAAAAAGAGTAAAATAAACTACCTTTCCTGTTAAACTGTGTAATATATATCATGTTAAAATCATTTGTTGCAGTTACAAATCTCATTTTATTCTAGGCTCAAAAAATGTTCAAGTCAATAAGAAAAGCGATATCAGTAGTGGCGAACATCCTCCCACTCACTCGACAAAGTAAGTCTAAAATGAAATTCATTTATATTTTTTAAACTTTCTTTTTCTATATTTTTACCTTGCTGCATTATGCTCGTTATTTACTTAAATTTCGTTTTACTACTATCTTTCGATTTCTTTCTAAATCGAAATTTCGATTTAGCTATCTAATAGAACTTATAATTATACTGATACAAAAATTGTTTTTCTGCTATGATTTTCAAAATTAAATTTTTTAGTCTTTTTTTTGAGGTGAAAGATAAAGGATAAAAAGAGTAGTAAATGATCTCATCCAATTTTTATAAAGGAAAAATTATCCAATAATGTTAATTTGTTAATATCTGTTTAAATATTATATTAGGACTGAATTCATTGTGGAGTATTAAGTTCGAGAAATAAACACAGTAGCAATGAAATGATTTGAATAATGTGATTGTAATGTGTTTATACCTACCATTTTGAGTGTTTTCTTTGCTTTGAAACATACACTTCTGCGAATTAAATGATTTTTGTTTTTTAAAGTTTTAATGTTGCTTGGGTTTTTTTTAAAAATAATATAAATAAAATAAAATAATAAGAATAAATAGAAAAAAATAATTAAATATGGGCTTCAAAACTTTATTCTTGGCGCAGCATGTCCGTTTTTGGACCTTGCGCCATAAAACCCAACCAACCATCTGCGAATTCAATTGCTTGTAAATATAATTAATTGTAATTAAAATATTAACTTATATTAAATGCTGCTTAGAATAACCAATTGACTTAAAATTTTGCTTTTTAAATATTTTTTAATTTATTAAATTTTAAATAAGAGCTTTTAAAGGAGTTAAATGCCACTAGAAAGTTATTTCTAATGTGTTTACAAACCTAAAATATTTCTATGACTATAGAGGTGTTAATTATAGCATTTTTTAAACTTGTAATATTTTCTTAAGTTTCTATCCAGTTACAAGCCTTAAATATTATTTCAATACGATATCACTTCTATGTTCAGCTGGTGATTGAATGGCCCTAACAATCTCCATGTAGAAATTTAACTAGCAAACAAATGCTTAACTCTATGGTTTTTGCTTCGAACACTCATAGATTCGGTTCTCATACTAAGAATAGAATTTTGCAATGGTTTATATTCTATTATGAACTAGACTGCTGTCTAAGAAAAATATGAAATTTTGTATTCGATTTGATTTAATAACTAAATTTTTAAGTGGTTTTATTTTAATCTTTCAAGAAAGTTTAATTATACATTTGGAGGATCACCCAGATTCAAGTGGACCAGCAATTCCATCCATGCACCAGCAGATGGGTCTTTTCACAAGCTGCTGCGTGTCCAACTCCTATTCGGAAACGCAAAAGGGTATGGCCAGCAATAAATTTTTAAGCCTTGCTTTTCTGTTTTTTATTTTTTGCAAAATACTTGGAGAAAATACATTGTTTATAATTCAAAGATATTGAGTTGAAAACACTTTATATACAACTGGTACTCTTATATCAGCTGGTAATCTTATTTGCTTGATATACCAAGTTTAATAATGGAAATTTGGGATGATAAATTACCAACTAATTTCTATAAATCTTGATTACTATAAGCCCTGTCATATTTTTAAAAATATTTTTGAATCTTCAATTTATTTGTGAAAGGATGTGATGCAGTGTGATTAAAAAAATGCATTTTCTGATTTGTGCATTATAATGATAGATTCTGAAGCATACTGTTAAATTATATGAAATTCCTAATAATAATAATAATAATAATAAAACATTTTAACAAACTATGAACTCTGAAAATTTATATTTAGATTGTAAAGTTATCATTAGATAGTGTCAATAATTGTTATATAGATGGTTAGAATTTCTTGAGTGTTCAGTTTTTTACTCATATAATTGGCTAAAATTCAAAATAATTTAACTTTTAATAATTACTTTTAAAACTTATATGTTGTATTGGCTTACTTTCAGTAATTGTTAACTTGCAATGAGTTCATTTCTTAGTTTGACTCTTATTGTTAAACTTGCGACTGGATAAATACCAAATACAAGTTTCTTGGATGCTTTTCTGTAAACAGTACATACACAAAGAAGTGTTTTACCTTTTTGTCCTGTTGGTACACCTGTTGTACCATGTAAATGAGTGTCTCAGAAAACGACTATGAGAAAATTGTACCATAAATTCTTCCGTCTTTGAAAAAATAAATTTTTTCCTGCTCAAATTTTTTCAAGCTGTCAAGGAAGATTTAATTGTTGCTCTTTTGTGTCTGAAATTTGTAAAAACTGGTTAATATTTGGAGTGGAGAATTTTGGCAAAAAACAGATTTATTGGCTCTTTTAAAAATGGGAAGCATATTCTGCCTCACTTTTGCATATTTTTTCATCATAACCAATTGCTCTTTTAGTCACTTGAAAATTTTTTTGATGTATTCAGGTCATAAGGGTTTGATTGTTGAAGAAATTAAAATGTATGTAGTTAAATTTAAAGAAGAAAATTTTGTGTATAATAATAGATTCTGATTTCTGTATTTGAATCTAAAATGAAGGATGAAAATTTTGTTGATTAAACTAACGATGCAGATTACTATGAATAATTAGTTTTGTATAATGTAATGCAAAACAAATGACAAACCTATAACTTTTTATTGACAAGTGGACAAGTGACTTAAGTACATCTAAACCAATAAATATTTTAGTTGATGATCTTGAAATTTTTTAGAAGATGGTTTATATTCTATTGCAGATGAAACAAAGAGGTATGCTTCATGCATACAGGATATATAGGTATAGAGGTATATATATGTGTGTGTGTGTCGATAAAATGTTATTGTTACAAAATGCATTGTTATTCATTTAGAGAAAATTTTGATTTTCCATTATTTTAAAAAGATATTTAACTATATTTTCGTTAATAGTATTTATCATTCATTGTCTCTGTGAAAGTCAGAAGCTTCTTGAGACGACATCCGGTCATTACTTCCTCTACCCCACCGCCCTTTACGACCGGGGAGGAGAAGGGTGACACAGAGGCGAAGGAGTTTCTTTTTCTTTAGTTTAGTTTGGAGTGGATTTTTCGGCGGGGGTGCAGGAGAGAGAAGACATGGCCTTGTAACAAAAAATGGCTGTTTTTTAGGCTCCCGAAGCCTACTTAGATATGGCATTATTATGCTCGTTGAGACGCATGTCTCTTTTTGTCTAACTAACCAATTAGTTCGGCTTCTCATGCCGTTTTATTAATAAGTGTTTTAGTTTCGAGACTGTTGTCTCTAATAACAATGGTTAATTAATTGTTTGGGCTTCTTAAGCCAGATTTGTATGTGATTCTTCAGAGTATTTGAGACGCCAGTCTCTTATGAATATATTTATCGGCTTCACAAGCCATATTTGATTTCTAATGTATTTTGTTATGTGATGCTTAGAAAATAAATTTAAAAATTAGCATCTGACATAGTGTTATCGCATTCTTTCCTACAAGACCTACGCAATAGAAATTCTTTCATAACGGATAACCATTTCCGATTAAGGAGGGAGAACGTTACTATCTCCTTGAATTAAATGCTTTGCCCTAGTTAAAATTCTGAGCTATTATTATGGCTAGTTAAAATTGGCCTAAAAGCCTATTTTATTAACTGGATAATAATGGCTAACTACCCAAGTTGCAAAATAGCTTGTCTCTATTTTGGCTAATCATGGCTTCATTTTGATACATTATTGGCGGCTAATCCTGGATGGTGTATATTTTGTTATATAGGACCAATGTCTGTTGTCAAGATTAAGTTTAGCAATCTACAGTGGACCAATCTGGATGTCCATTTTAGGACCAACCTTGGCTTTGGGTTTATCTGTATTATATGTTGCTTATAATGATAAGAAAGGAATTTTTTTGAATTACTAATTTAGAAGGAAGCTTTCATTTTTAGCTATAATGTTGCACCTTGTGCAAGTAAAAGTATAGAGAAAAAACCTTACCTTCTGATTATGGAAATTAATATCCAAATAATTTAATGCATGTTTAATATTGAATTTAAAAATAACTTTAAAGTGTATGCAAGCATTTTGAAATTTTATTGCACATAAATCTTAATTAAATAAAAAATAAAAATTTAGAAAAACGTAGTCAACAATATAAAAAACTACATTGATTTATAACTTATTAACTACAAAAATGTCGTAAAATTTTTTATAATTTTATTTATCAAGTGAAATTTTTAGTACACTATGTAGATAAAATTTAGTAGGCTAATTATTAGAGTAAATAACTCTGGCTTACTACATCAATACCGAAATTTGATTTAAATAAATAAGTTGAATTTCCATGCATTAAGAAATTCAAGTTGGAAATTTAAAGATGTTTTTAATATATACAACACAATTGTAATCAACAAAGAAAAAATTTCTTGTGTCAAAACATACAGTTAAGTAATTAACCAATAAGTAGCTGAGCAAATGAACAGTTGTTGGCAAAACAAATCTGTAACCAAAATTTTAAATAAACTAATTTTACTTAAGTATATCAATATATCCAATGGAAACTATTCATATTAAGATGTTATTTACCAAGTATAGATATACTGTATAGATAATTGCAATGTAGAAAATGGAAAAAATGTAAATACCAAAGAAGATGCCATGAATTCAAATAAAGAATAATACAATAAGACTTGAAGCTTATGAATTATGTTCTTAAAATATAAATTTATAAAAATATAGAAATTAACAAAATGTTAATTATGCTAGCAAAAAGTTGATAAAAATTTTTATTTTTGATAAAAGTTAGAGAAAACAAACTTGTAAACCAGCTGCTTTTATCAAATCAGCATTTATTGGCATTAATACTATAATTTGATCGTCAAAAATGAAATTAAAAAAAATACATTTCAAGGTTATCTCTTAAAGTCAAATAAATCGTAACAATACTTTTTTAATATTTTATAAATGCATTTATAAGAAATTTATATATGATTAAATAAATGTAAATACTTTTTTTATGAAACAAATAAAATTGTTATTTTCTGCATAACAATAACATTGTATTTTACAGTAATTTCATGGTTAAAAATATACAGAACAATAATGAATGCAAAATAAAATATAATGTATACAAACATAAAATATTATATTTTTTATGCATAATTTTAAGATCAAATAGATAATTAATCTTGATTAGTTAATTCTTATAAACAAAAATAGAATTAAAACAGTTTAGAAAAGTAGGTAGCCATATTGGATTTAACTTGCCGTAATATATTTTGGGAAAATCATGGCACACCCAAGATTAGTAGTAACTTGGCTATTTTTATAGGACCAATAACCCTTATCAAGGCTTACCGGGGAAAACTTTTATCACTTAATTTAAAAATACCCAATTAGCAAAATAGTTTGGCTGGATATTGGCAGCCTGGCCAAGATAACCACAATTATTGACGTCAAGTTTTTGCCAATATAGAACATGCCATGACTAGCAAAAATAATGACCAATCATCGGCCACTTTGCTTTTGAAAGAAATGCAGGGCTGGAAAATAAAGGGTTGACATGAAAGGGTTTTAGTGTAATAGTTAATGGCTTTATCCCCTGCTTGATCGTGAGTTTGTAAAACAAAAATATCCCTACTGTGTAAAATTAAACCTTTAATAAAATTCTTTCTTCCCCAACAGACAGCGGGAAAGAAAGAATTGGGATCTCAAAGATCTTCAGTGCTTTGAGGGTACTTTAATCAGGGGTGTTTGTGCTCCGGGGAAACCCCGGAATTTCGGGGATTTTGAACTTAGATACCCGGAAATTCCGCGGAAATTCGAGTTGTTCAAAAGGAAGTAGGAATAATAATGAATTATTTATTTTGATCTGGGTAATTTTGTTTGCTTTGAAAGTAGAAAACGCTATAATTACGTCATTCAATACTTCATAATTGTAATTTTTCTTTTCTCCCCTCTTCTCGAAACTCCAAAATGTCATTAGTAAGTCCGTAAAAGGTTCCGGGGATTTTTTGGGGTCCCACAAACACCCCTGTTTAATAAAACACATGGAATTTAAAAACAGTAAAATAAATACCTTTCCTGTTAAACTGTGTAACATACATAATGTTAAAATCACATTGTTGCAATTACAAATCTTATTTTATTCTAGGCTCAAAAAATGTTCAAGTCTATAAGAAAAGCGATATCAGTAGTGACGAACATCCTCCCACTCACTCGACAAAGTAAGTCTAAAATGAAATTCATTTATATTTTTTTTAACTTTCTTTTCAATATATTTACCTTCCTGCATTATGCTCGTTATTTACTTAAATTTTGTACTTCTACTATCTTCATGTAGCTATCTAATAGGACATATAATTGTACTGATACAAAAATTGTTTTTCTGCTATGATTTTCAAAATTAAATTTTTTAGTCTTTTTTTGAGGTGAAAGATAAAGGATAAAAAGAGAAGTAAATGATCTCATCCAATTTTTATAAAGGAAAAATTATCCAATAATGTTAATTTGTTAATATCTGTTTAAATATTATATTAGGACTGGATTCATTGTGGAGTATTAAGTTCGAGAAATAAACACAGTAGCAATGAAATGATTTGAATAATGTGATTGTAATGTGTTTATACCTACCATTTTGAGTGTTTACTTTACTTTGAAACACATACAATTTTGAGAATTAATTTGCTTGTAAATATAATTAATTGAAATTAAAAAAGTAACTTATATTAAAAATGCTGCTGAGATTAACCAATTCACTTAAAATTTTACTTCTTAAATAATAATTTTTTTAATTCATTAAATTTTAAAAAAAGCTTTCAAAGAAGTAAAATGCCATTAGAAAGTTATTTCTAATGTCTTCATAAGCCTAAAATAATTTGGTAAACCTAAACCTAATTTGGTATACATTTAATTACTTAAGTTGATTAATGACGTTTATTGAAATGTAAGTTAATGATTGCGAACCTAAATGCTTGTTGATACTAAAGGAAAGTTTTGCTTATAAATTCAATGTTAAATGTTCTGAGATCTGTATATTAATATTTTATAAGAAAAATTTAAATATTCTGGTTGATTCTATGAGCTGTTTGACTGAATTGATGTGAATGATCTTGTGTTATTCAAGCAATTTATTTTAATATGTTTTCATCTTATTGTCAGTGCTTAGTGACAAATTCTCAGTATTTTTTTCTGGATCACGTTAACGTCTTTTGATGATATTAAATATACACCACGTTACTTGTTTTGAAAATATAAGTGTTTCACTTTGTGAACAATAATTACCAATTATGTGGTGGAGAATGAAAATGACTAGTAGTCAATTTAGTTACTGACACTATATTGTAGCTACAGATACTGATATTCCCAAATCGAAAAACTTATTGATAAATTGAAAACCATGGGGAAATAAACGTTTCATTGATACTCATTGTACCTGAAGAAGATGAAATGCTTTTTGGAGAATCCCCACTTTGAAAAATCAAATAGCTTTTCGAAGAACTAATTTTTTTCAAATTAGATAAAGCGAAGAACTAAACGAAGGAATTGTATTAAGTTTATATCCAGTATAAATTCTTTTGTTCCAGCAAAAGTGTGGGATAATGTTAGGTCTCCTGCGGCATACAGCCGCATGAGACTGAGGCTGTATTTGCTTTTCAGGCTGTATGCCTGAAAAGCGAATTTTCTGACTGCAGAAAAATTTTGTGTAAGTTCATATTTCTTCAGAAATGATAAAAGTGCTCGCCTAAGTTTTTACCTCTATTTATTCCATCCAAAGTAAAGTGCGTGGGAGTTTCTTCGAAAACTTTAAATGGGCCGTTGTACGTTGTTGTAAAACTTTACACCATCGTGTGGCGCAAAGACTGGAAAGCATGTATCAAGTATACGAATACTGGAGGCTGAGTATAAGCAGATGTTGGTGTAGAGACAAGGGATTGCATAACACTCCAAAGTTACTGTAGAAACTCAATTGTCTTTATTTTTGGAATTTTAGAAGATGGAAAAAATTCTGCACAGGAAGCCTTTTATTTTAATCTCAGAAAGAAAATTAGGGACGAAAACAACTATGTTTGAAACTGTGGTCCTTGATCAGTGGGTGATGATCGATGAAATTCCAAAAAGACCAATCCATTGGTCTAGAAGAGGACAAGCCACAGTTTCTGCGGAAGTGTCTTTGATTGCGTTTTGCTTCAGGACAACAAGTGAAACGATCAATAGATGTGAGAAACTATAAGAAACCTTTTGAAGGTGGAAGTGGTTATGAATGTACTAGAGCTATATGAATGTGGTCGAAACGATGAGATGGTGGAACGAACTGCTAAAGTGGGCATGCCTTGAATTACATTTTTGATAGTATAGGCGCGTACTAGTCCATTTAGTCACATCTTTGCTGACAGAGGCTCTTACATAACAGTCTAGTTTCAATATTTTGGTTTCTTGAGTTCCAGAATGTGACAATCCATGTAGGATGTCAAAAATTTTACGATGAAAGTTTACAGGGACGTAGGGATGCACTTTGTAGGGATGTAGGGATAACTTCAGTTGTTAGTGTTAGTTTCTAGGTTACAGCTTTAAGGAAGACTGGGAATTTAACATCAGTCGCTGCAGTTCGCCACCGTTTTTTGTGTTCTGAAAATTACTGAGAAATCAATAGCAGACTGAGAATATATTGTTGATTCATGATGAGATGTCAGATACCATCTTCTTCTTCTTCTTCGAGTTGGGTTTGTATGTCATTGAGCACCTCTGCTTTTATCAGCATTTTCTACTGTTAACTCCAAACCCAATGTTTCTTAGTTCCATTTGCTCGGATCACCCACTTTATTAATAAAGTCTGATAACCCTTTAATGGAATCTAGGTGTAACTCTCTAGTATGGATGATGCCTAAAGAGGTTAATCTAGGGAGGGCAAGAGCCTCGCATTCATAAATGATATGCTTGGCCGTTTCCTCTTGCATATGACATTTCCTGCAGATAGGATCTTGCTGAAACAGTCCCATTTTATGGAGATGTTTTCTGAAATAGTAGTGCCCAGTTATGAAGCCTACGATTAAACGTAACTTCTGCCTAGAGCATCTAAGAATTTCATAGGAAATCCTCGCTGATGACCTACAGATCATACCTTTAGCGTGGGTTTGACCAGGAGATTTGAGCCAAGCTTCATACATCTTCCGTTTTTCCCATCTGCGAACATTGGTTTTTGCGGTCTTCAAATTGATCCCACAAAAAGGTTCTGGACCAATGGGAACAAAAGACGATCCTTGTTTAGCAAGCTCATCAGCCCTTTCATTGCCTTCGATACCTTTATGCTCTGGCACCCATACAAGGATCACCCTGTTTCTAGTTGCCAGTTCTGTAAGAAGGTTTCTACACTCCAGAATCATTTTAGATTTGATTTCGAAGGAATTAAGCGCTTTTAAAGTGGCTTGACTGTCACTGAAAATGAGAATCCGCTTATCGTAATAGCCCTTCTTCATATTCAGTTGCAGACAGTGGATAATGGCCAAAACGTCTGCCTGGAAGACCGAAGCGTATCGCCCAAGGCTAACAGACAAGCTGATTCTTGGTGACACGCCACAAACTCCCAGACCTGAGAGGCTGTTCTTCAGTGATCCATCTGTGTACCAGATTAGATCTCCTGTTTTAGTTTCAAACATGTTGTTATCCCATTCCTCTCTAGTTGGGAAAACTACATCAAATGTCTTGTCAAACATGTATGTTTTTTTCCATGATGTCAGATGGCATCAGAAGAGTAGGGTCTTGAAATTTCCTGGTGATGCCCTTGTGCCCTTTGGCAACAGGCTGGTCATACCAGTGGTTTTGCAGCTTCATTCTATATGCATTCAATCTTGCAACGCTGCATATGAAGATGTCCAAGGGAGTCAGATCCAACACAACCTCCAATGCTCTGGTTGGCGTGGTGGAGATTGCTCCTGTGATGCAGAGACAGGCTAGTCTTTGTAGACTCCTCAATCTGTCAATCACAGTCTTCTGTTCCACCTTATGCCACCAGATCACACAGGCATATGTGAAAATGGGCCTGACAAAAGCTGTGTACATCCATAACATCAGTTTTGGATGTAAACCACAGTTCTTTCCAAGCATTCGCCTGCAAATCACAATGCTTTTCTTTGCTCGGTTGATCCTATCATCAATGTGCTTATTCCAGGTGAGTTTCTGGTCTAAATAGATGCCCAGATACTTCACCTCTGAAGCCACATTGATTTCAACATCAAAAAGTCTTGGTATGAAAAAACCTTTCCGTTTCTTTTTGCGTGTAAAAGGTACAAGGTAGGTTTTCTGAGGATTAACCATCAGGTCCCTATCCATGCACCATTGACCTACATAACTTAGAGCATCCTGCATGAGATGACAAGTTATGTCAAAATCTTTACCAAGGATAAGGATGACAATGTCATCAACATATCCCTGCGTATAATAGCCCTTATCATTTAGATGTTTTATAAGGCTATTTACAACTAGGTTCCAAAGTAATGGTGACAGAACACCTCCTTGAGGACAACCTCTAGTAGTCTTTTTTTCAAATGATTCACCGAAGATGTTCATTTGTATATATCTATCCGAAATTAAGGCCTCAATCCAAGTACACAGGGTCTGATTAATCCCTGCCCCTCTAAGTGCATTGAGGATGGATGGATGGGAAGTATTATCAAAAGCACCCTGGATGTCGAGGAAAGTTGCCAAGGCAATATCCTTTTGATCCAGAGTGGCTTCAATCTTGGAAACTAGCTGATGTAGAGCAGTCTCTGTAGATTTGCCGGGTTGATAGGCAAATTGAAGAGCATGCAAGGGACTATTTCTACCCAAGTAATCTCTAATATGCCGATCAATGATTTTCTCCATAATTTTAAGAAAGAATGAAGAAAGACTGATTGGTCTGTATGACTTGGCCTGGTCATAAGTGTCCTTGCCAGGTTTTGGAATGAAGACAATCCTAGTCTTTTGCCATGTCTTTGGTATATATCCCAGGGCCAAACTAGTTTTATACATTCTAGTTAGCATTGGTATGACAACCTTCTCTGCCTTCTGGATCATGATGGGCATAACTCCATCAGGCCCAGGGCATTTTAGAGGTTTAAAGGCAAAAATTGCCCATTTAACAATGTTGTAGTTTATGATATTTTTAGCGATGGTCCATTGATTGCTATTGACTCTTTGCAAAGAGCCAATGCAATGTTCCCCTTCGTTGCTATAAATATCTCTAGCTCCCGGGAAGTGAGTCCTGGTCATAATTTCCATAACCCCTTTTCCGGAAGAAGCAAAATTACCCTCCTCGTCTTTTAGGGTACCAACCAAAATAGGTTCATCCCTTTTAAGGAGTTTCTGGAGTCTAGCTCCTTCAGAAATAGAATCTATCTCGTCACAGAACTTTCTCCAGGAGTTAATCTTGCTTTTTCTAACAAGTTTGTTATAAATAGTAAGGGCCCTTTTATAGTTCTCCCATTCACCATTTTTCTTAGCTTTGTTAAAAAGTTTTCTAACATTTGCTCTTTCGGCAGCTAGAGAGTCATTCCACCAAGGGCATTGGAGTTTAGCTCTTCTAGTGCGAATGGGGCAATTGTTATGATAAGAATCTAGAATACTTCTCTGTAGGAGATCTGCTGTAACTTCTAGATCGTAGCTGTCTCTAATAGGTCTGTTACCGAGCTCAATCAACCCAGTCAGTTCTTCTTGGAATTTCTTCCAGTCCGTCCTAAATGGGTCTCTGAATATGCGATCCAGACACACACTAGAGTGAATTTCAAAATGGATGTTTTGATGATCTGAACCAGAAGGTCTGTCATCTACTTTCCAGTATTTGATATTTTTACTAATCAGCGTTGTTGCTATAGTAATGTCAAGTAATAAAAGTTGGTTTGTTGCCCACATTTAGAATATCTAACCCATAGTTTAGAATAAATTCCAAAAGGTACTCACCTCTTTTATTTGTGTCCGTATTTTTCCAGACAACATGATGAGCATTACAGTCTAGTCCTAGGACTACCTGTAAGTTGTTATTACTGCAAAAGTTCATGAGCTTGTGCAGAGAATGGTCAGGTGGAGCCTTCTCTTCATAGAGCCAAAAACAATTTCCCTGTCCCTACCCTCTATGTTGAGTCTGACTTTCACAGCTGTCAGGTCCCTAAGAATGAATTCAGAGAGGGGAAGAACCTCAATGTTTTTATGTAAGAGTATACAAGTTCTAGCGTTACCATTAGTACAATAGATAAGCTTACCTTTAGTTCCTTTGAGACCACTGATTCTTCCCCTAACCAACCAGGGTTCTTGAATCAGGGCCAGGTGTATATCCCCAGCAAGAA
This sequence comes from Latrodectus hesperus, assembly GCA_037975125.1. Lineage (NCBI taxonomy): Eukaryota > Metazoa > Arthropoda > Arachnida > Araneae > Theridiidae > Latrodectus > Latrodectus hesperus. The sequence goes on from JAJQOW010000294.1 coordinate 136,923, forward strand.
ACTTCTTACTGAGGTTAGTAGTACCACTTCTACTGTGGTGTAGGTTGGCTTGAACTACCTTCACCCCCATCAGCAGGAGCAGGTTTATCAAGTACTTTAGCCTGCACATGGTGAAGTCCAATATGAAACCTATATCCTCTTACACGAAGTGTGGTAGCATCTAATTCAGGCACACTAAGAACGATGGTCCGCCCAGATGGGTCGTTCTTAATGTTAAGAACGTTCCACTCCAATGGAGTGACCCCACCGTTCTGAGCCTCGATTTTTCTCAGGAGCTCTTTAGGTTCCAGTTCATTACAGATTTTTGGCAGTTTTGCAATTATCTTGGTGGTTCTGACAAGTTTCCTTGCCTCACCCACCAAGAGTTTATGTTCTTGCCAAGGGCTTATATCATTGACATTTTGTTCCAGCCACTTTGAGCTCTCCAGATCTGCACAATTGATAATAAGAGCCCCGTTTTCAAGTTTACAGGATAGGAAGGTTGGGGCAAAGCCCTCCTCATTCCTTCCTATTTTCCTGGTTAACAAGAGTTCCAGGTCATAGGCCTGTTTCTCTGTTAACCGTTTTTCCGGATGACCTAAGAGCACGGCCATCTTGATCACCGTGAGAGCCGCCCTGTAAGTAAATCCCTCAGGTCCTTCTCTCTTGGCAGCCTAGCTGCTGAAGATCCAGTTTTACCATCGGTTCCGCTCTCAGATGTGAGAAAGAGTATAAAAAGCTTTATTTGTTCCCTTTGGGAAGAATCATGGAACTTGCAGGTCGGAAACAAACTACATACCATCTTCTCATCCCTCACCTCATTATCAGTTTTACCGTTACGAAGTGCAGATGTTAGATTAACTCGCCTTCGTATCGGACACACACGTTTCACACACAGACATTTGTTCCTAAATGAACTAAATCCATGGTGTGAAGCGTGTGATGAACCATTTACTATATATCATATTTTAATTTCATGTCATGTTTTTAACCAACAACGTTTACACTATTTTAATACTGATTTTATAACATTATTTGATT